>OZ007594.1:209613889-209796389 GCA_963931845.1 Maratus michaelseni | reverse complement strand
GGAAGGACAAGCTTTTAGAATGTATAACTTTTATATATTGTCTTTATGTTGAATATACATTAACCTCCAAAAGTTAACGTACAACCAGTTTTTTGATACTCACTATTAAAAGAATTAAAATAAAGGTAAAAATATAGTTAATATAAATGATCATAAGTAACTTCATTAAAACTTATGAAAATATTATGCCCATCTCAAAAAGAATTGGACATTTATATGGCAATCGGAGAAAAACATCCCACTCTTGTAATTTGCGTGGAATTTTAGGTACATTTCGTAAGAAATACTACCTATTACATTCTCACCTAAGTTGGAATTTTTGAAAAATTTTTGCAGATCTACGCCGATCATGACTCTCAGAACCCTAAACCACCCCCAGTTCAAAACTTTATCTATCTATCTATGTCACTTTTTTATGGACACGATAACTGCCATAATTCTGCACAAATCTCTTCGAAACTGATACATAAAATCAAGGGGCATAAAATCTCGGTCAAGTTCGTTAATGGACAAAATCGAACCAAGGGGGAGGGGGGGGGGGGAGGTGGCTTTTTGTGAAAACAGAAAAAAAAACATAATTTCTTAATTATGATACGTATCGAATCCGTTTGAAGTTATTAATACTTCTAGGAGAAGGGCCGAAAATTTATGTATGACGGATTTTTGATATCATTAAAAATGGCCTCAAGGGGGGGGGGGGTGAAGAGGGGTTTTAGAAGAAAAAAATCCATAACTTCGTCAGTTCACAAGATTTCAAATCCGCTTAAATTTATTATAAATCCTCTTAATATTATCTAAAACTCTTATACTGACAAATTTTTTATAGAACCAACTCTTATACCAAAAAAAAAAAAAAAAAATTAAAAAAAATAAAAAAATCCCTGCTGGCTCCGCCTGCAAACAAGTTAGGTTTCGAAGTAGGCGGTTCCAACTACCGCATCATGGCAAAAAGGTCATTTCTTCCGCAATTCCCAACAAACAGGCGCCCCACGGTCTGCGTCTTCGAAATCTACCTGTGCCTGTAGGCCGAGCCGTCAGGGATTTTTTTATATTTGTATTTCAATTATTCGTACTAAAATATTTTTGTCCATATCTAGGAGAGGTCGTTTACCTGATTCGTTAAAATGACAGTCAATCGGATGGAAGGAAATGGGGTTATCACAAGTTGATGCTGCTAGACGTCTTAATGTGCCCCATAGTGTGGTCCAAAGATTCTGGGATCAATTTGAATACGAAAATTCAGTACTATCAAGAAGACTTGTTCTAGACTGCTTACGGGTTAAAACCCTTGCACAAAATCGCTTTCTAGCTCTTTTGATCCGAAGGAGGAGGAACACTACTGTGGTTCAGCTCATTTCAGAGATCGTAAACGCAACATGGATAACAATATCTGCTACTACGGTGCACAGGCGTCTTCACAATTAAGTACTCTATGCAAGACGACCTGTTGTGTATGTCCCTATATTAGTCGACAACACAGATGTGCCCACGTTACCTGGACCAGAAAACAACGAGCTTCTGTCACAGGCGAGTCGCGGTTTGCTTTGGAGAGTGATCCAGTCCGTGTGCTGATCTGGAGAGAACAAGTCATCAGATATTACCAATGTAACATCGTTAAAATACACAGTTATAGAGGAAATGGGATCATGGTTTGGGCTGGAATTTCTCGCAATCACAGTAACCTCCATGTGTGTCACGGAGGAACTCTGACTGTTGTGAGATATCGGGACGAAATTCTTGCTCCGCTCTCACACCAAATGCTGGTGTTATTGGGGATGAATTCATCTTAATGAATGTTAATGTCCGATCACACAGAGCTAGGGTCGTTGATGAATATCTTGGGGATCAAGGTTTGTAACGAATGGAATAGTCAATTCAATCTTCGGAGGGACTACCTCGGCAGACAGGTGGCTTCCATAAATCCTCCTCGGAAACCGTTATATAAGCTGGAACATGCGTTGCTCCATGTATGAGCTTTGCTTCCCATTCCAATGTCGGACAACTTAATCGGCAGTATGGGAAGTCAATGCTACCAATGCATCACAAGTAGAGTCGGGCAAATTCCTTATTAAAACCCGTTTATTTAAATTTTTTCACAAAAAATTGTCATTTATTTTTTTATCAAACAGTGGACTTTTGCAAAAAATGAAAATTTTTTTTTGTAAATCCTCCTTTATTTTATTATTGCTTTATTATTATTAAATTTTTTCACAAAAAATTGTCATTTATTTTTTTTATCAAACAGTGGACTTTTGCAAAAAATGAAATTTTTTGTTTGTAAATCCTGCTTTATGTTAAAATTATGTGAAATTTCATAAATAACTATTTAAAGCACAATTCCTCTAAATTTCATGTCTTTTTGTTCATTTGTTTTCAAATTAGGTTCAAAAGACCTGTAACCTTTTGTACCTTAACTTGGAGGCCAGTGTATGTAGTGGGCTGTCGTGTCCACATTTTAAAATCAAAAATTTAGATATGAAGTAAACTTAAAAAAAAATAAAAAATGGCATAACATCTTTTGCCGGATGGTTTTTAAACATTACAAAGATTTTTTTTTTTTTTAAATACAGAAACATAACAAATAAGGAATATTAAAAATTCAAAAGTAAACGTTATTAGAATATTTGAAAATGGGGAATTGAAACAGTTCAGAATCTTTTTCGTCAGATGTGCTATGCCCCCCCCCCCCCCTGATCCACTTGTTTAAGATAATATTTTAATACAGGAACGCAAAAAGAAAGCCACAACTAAAAATTGTCTTCCACGGGAATCATTTTAACCCTTTATGCCCCCCAAATTATGAATCAAGAAATTGCTTCACCGCAATAATTATCTTCCTTAATGTCTGAAGATAGATTATAATAATTACATAAAAATAATATGAAAGTTAGGTAAGTTTTTTCATGAAAACTGATTTAATAAATTGGTAGTCATAGAACATTTTATAATAAGAGAAAAGCTACACCTATGTAAATGGTTGAAAAACTAACCACTTTAAAATATATGTAGCTTCGACTGTGTCGCTATGCTTTGTAAATGTGATCGAGAAAAGTGTTTCGTATGAAAAGTTACTTTTATGATTAGACGGATTAATATATATATATATATGTTAATTTTTGGTACTTAATTAATGGTACTTAATGGTACTTAAAAGAAAGCATAAAGGGTTAAATCACTTGAGAATAATATATTTTTTTTTTTTTTTTTCAAAATCAAACAGAGAAAAAGACAATTTAGTTAAGTAAATTCGAACATCCAGGGAGGAGTGACTGTACCTCCCCTTGCCAGTAACCATGGTTATATCCGTTGTTGAATTTTATTATTACGATTCTGTACTATTTCTTTTTTCAGATCAAGAAAGCTTATCTTGATTTCAAATATTTCTTTCGCAATATTAATTAAATCTTTAACTGTATTTGAAAATGCATTTTTTTAAAGACATTTCTCATCTAAAGTAGAGAAGTTTTGAAAGTGGATGGACACATAGCCTTCAAAATTTGTGCTTAATAAAATTAAAGTTTGTAATTTTTTTCCATAAAATTTTTACCCAGTTTAATTTTTTCACTAGCTCAAATATTTACAACTCTATTTTCTACTTTAATCTTTATTTCTTTCCATAGCACTTTTCTTTTTCACTCTAACTGCAATAACTTTATCTGTAGATGTTGAGGGCACATTTTCATGATTTCCTTCGTATGTTCTTTTTAGAGTGTTCAAACACTGGAATAAACAAACCTACAAGAAATGCAACATTATTACACTAAATCTCATCACAAATTACATAATTCATAGTGAATGCTACATTAAAAAATTAATACATAAATAAAACGATATTTCTGTTAATTCGTAAGACATTGATAGATTTTAACTAAGAGTTTTATGGCGCACCTGACATGCTCTTATGGTACACTGGTTCAAAAATCACTGACCTAAACAAAAAAAAAAAAAAAAGAATGACCACAAGAGAAAAATATACTTCCAAATATGTATCCTAAACACGAAAGCGAAATTTGCGAATATTTTTACACTAAAATCTTTATTTTTAAAAGCGATTCCGCGTAGAGAACTGCATCGGGTTGGGTAACCCAAATTTACCGGAACCCAAGCCGATCCGACGTTCAGTTCAAATCGGGTTGACGCTAATTTTTTTTCCATTGCGGTTTGAATTTATTTTAAATGTTCCGGGTTCGGGTCAGATTTGTGTTGAGTTTTGATTCTTTTGGGTCGGGTTCCGGTTGACCCGATTTTTGAAAGGAAGTCCTGGATATTTTCGAATCGAAAAAAAAGTATATATTTGAATATTAATGAGTGTATATAAGGTTCGTTTTTATATAAAAAAGTTGACATTGATATTAGAGATATAATTGTAGACTACTTTTCCATAATTGTATTAAAATATAGATTAATTATTTTCTTCCACTTTGGGTTCAAGTTGGAATATTTCGGGTTCGAGTCGTTTTCGAGTTGAAGTGTGTCGGATTCGGGCTGACTTTAAGCAGAATATTTAGGTTTGTGTGCAGGACTCTAGCCCGAACTGACCCGTGTAACACCGGATTAAGCCACCCTGTGTGTGTGGGGGGGAGGGGGGGCTTTAAGTCTTTAGACTCTTTTTCACATCCCGAACTATCAAAACGAGATTTTAACTTGAAATTATTTTAATTCATTTTTTACGGGTAATTCATATTAAAATAGAATTAAAAACAGTGCATCAATTTAATTTCACATCATTTTTAAGGGTGTGTTTCTATTAGGATTAAAAAAAATTACAACGTAAAAATCTTAGCAGATTACAATCTTTAAAAACTACACAAAAACTTATCGCTTTAAAAAGAACTCGCGTCCATGCAAATAGATGGTGTAATGCTTTGTCTGATACATAACCTAATAATAATAAAGTAATGTAAATGAGAAAATCTTAATATTCAATTATTTAACGAATCAATCTTACTTATAATAAAATCCAAAGCCGAGAAAGTGTCTGTAACGGTACCGGGCTGAACCACTCTGATCTGCGAATTGACCGTAGTTAAACGCCATGTTAGGCTTAATGAAGAATCTATTCTAACATATAACAACTAAACGATAATTTATCCTACTTGGAATCATGTCTTTCAAAATAAATTAATGTTTGTGAGATGACTTAACTAAATTTTATGTTTATATTCTGAGATAACTTCAGTTGAAATTAGGTTTATTGCTCCATGAAAGTAAACAAACAAATGAATCATTCGTCGTGAACGTTTAAAATATTAAACCATAAATGCAACCATTCGGAAAGCGATCGCAAACAGATGAAGTTACTTTCCTCCGTGATACTCGCGTCGCTAAACTACTTCGTTCATTCGTTGTGAGCCTTTATCGCCATCTATCGGAGATTAATATAAACCAAATTTTAAATTGAATACAGTAACCTTTCACTTATACGCGATACACCGTAATTATTTTTCAGCACCAGTTCCCTTTTAAAGTAATTTTCTGCTTATTTAATTGCAGAATTTATAAATCGAATTTTGCTGTTTTAAAATAGTGGTACAAAAAGTAATTACTAAACATCGCGTATAAGTGAGAGGTCACTGTATTTCTTATAAAATGTAATTAGAATATAAGGAACATGTAATTGTAACACCGTGTACTACATATATTAGTTATATCAATGAAATAAAATTTTGTATTTTAGCATAGTAGAAACTTTGTAGTGAAAATAAATTTGTAATTTAATAAGAGAATTTAAAAAAAAAATACTCATTTAATAAAAGATGATCTTTAATGATCAAAATTTATCACAGATTTCTTTAGGCAATTTAAAAATCAGAATTTAATTTGAGATAAACTTTTTAAAATTTAAGTTATTTAATTATTATTTTGGCAAATAAACTTTCTGCTGAAATTGCACTTTGTTCTACATTTTATCAATTTTGCTTGCATTGTAAATAAAATGAATATTTTATATCAAATATAAGTAAAATATAAGGAATATAATGTAATACTGTGGTACAACAAGTATTAGTTATATATATCTCAATGCAGATAAAATTTAGAATTTTAACATAGTAACTTTGTAGTGTAAAAAAAATGATCAGTCATATTAATACAATTAATAGATGCGATTTAATTAAGAAATAAAATAAAATAAATTAGTTTAACGATCGAAATTTATTACAGTTGTGAAATCGGAATTTGAATAATGAAATGTTTACTCTGATATTAGCAGGGCAGGTTTAAAAGATCGAATGACGCACATTGCCGAAATGACTCGAAATTTTTAATGTCGCTTAAAAATCGGCCTGGTGAAGTATTAGAGCAGCTTTTTACGGGGTTTGTATGCAAGTCACCGCCCCGATGTAATTAGGGGTCCGCTAGCGGGCGCGTGCGGGCCCGGAGATGTGTTAACCCAGCAATGGGTGTTTAAACAACTTTGTTGATCTAAACAATGTTTTGAAGATTTGAAGATTTTATCGTTCTTAATCTTTACAGAATCTTTTTATAGTGAAATCTTTAAACTATTGAAATTCAATCAAAACAGTTTATTTCCTTCGGGACTGTCGTTGTTTATATCAAAGGATTGAATATTATTTCACAACATCTTAATGCTGTTTGTTTGTATGAAGTCTTATGAAAATGAAACGTAACATTCCGTCATTTTTGACGGGGGTTATATACTAGTCTTTTAATAAAGTGCATGAACATTCGTAAGTCTATACCATTGGTTACACATTTTGAAAAATATTGTTTCAAGAAAAAAGTGTGCACACGCACACTTCTATTGTCTTTCATCCATTCCAAAATATTCTAATGAGCAGACGTACAAGGGATAGCATTTCTGTTGTCCGCATTAAACGATGTAAACATTTGATTGGTTGTAAAATAATCACTTTCTCTAAATAAATTCAATTCAGTTTGTGACAGAAATTAAATAAGGTTATCAACTTAATGCTATAATAAACAGCTTTTTCTTTAATTTAGTGAATTTAGTTAAAAAGCAAAGTGACAATTTGTTAATACTAAAGAACAGATTACTGAGGACAAACAAAATATGCAAAGAAATTGCTGTTCTTACAACTGAAAAAAAATTTATTGATTTAACCGTATAATACTGGCATTCCAGCTGCCAGTATTATACCGTAAAATTAACAGTAATAAACAGTAAAATAAGCAGTAATACACTGCGGCAGCGTATTACTGCTGATTTTACGGTATAAAACTGGCAGCTGGAATGCCAGTATTATACTGTAAAAGCAACATTTTTTTTGAAGTGAAAACTTCTTTAGGCGCGTTGGGCATTTTTTGAGATGGGAAAAAACCATTGAATTCGCGACACCGTTACCGTTACTGTTACCGACACCAAATTAAATTATGTTGCCAATTCATACAATGAAGTGAAAGTATCAAAAGGACCCTAGTATCACGTGCCTAGTAATAGTTCACGTGCAGAAAACGAAATGATTGGTATTATGAATAAAAATAATTCAGAAAATTATTTCAAGATAAATTTAGCATGCGCGGTGAAAACAGATAAAAGTGACTCAACTCGCGAGACCAAATCAAAAGATGAAAATGAAATAACAAAACACGGAAAATATTATAATTTAACTAGCACGAGAAAAGAAATAGACGGAAGTAATATAAATGGTATAAAAATTAAAATAAGGAAATATTTCACGAAAGTTTTAAGAAACGTGGTTACTGATACAGAAATGAAGTGAAATCATTTTATAGAAAAGAAAAGTTTGTTGATAGAAATTATGGATACCGCAAACAATACGCGCAGTATGAAGATAGAAAAAAAGCGTAATGTTCACGTTAATACCGTAAACAAGACAGGCAGCAAAGAAGTCATAATTTTTGAAGTGATAGGAAGCGGGAACCCTATTTTGCAGATAAATGTTATTACAAAAGATATGAAACTACATCTCATGGAAGAAATGATGAATGTATTGAGAGTTGTTAAAATTGTGGATGAAAATTCATAAGTTTCATTGGTATTCATTTCAAAGAATACCAATTAATTAAATTTCATATTTTATGTATTTGTAAATTTACGTTTTAAGCAATAGATTGCAATTTTTGTATGTAAAATAATATGCATTATTTTTCATGTACAATAGTGCATTAAATGAAAATTGTAATATAATTTTTGTAGTAGTAGTTTATAATAATGAATAAAAAAACATTTCATTTAAAAGTATTTCCTGCACAATAAAACATTTCCTGACGATTCCTGTTTTCACTTCTGTCGGCACTCACGGAGTGCCATTGGTTTTTTTTCTTTTTTTTCTTTTTTTGCAGTGTACATAACTTAACTTTAATTAAAATAATTTCTCACTTTTCTTTGCGATGCTTAACAAATGATCTTTTTACCACATCATTTTCCAGTTTGGTAGCAAACTCAAAAATTTGGGGAATCATATCACATTTTGACTGCTAATATCAGCGAACAGCAATTAACAATAAATGAATCTCTCACGTTTTTGATGGTAGAGAGTTATTTTTCTTTTTTCATCCACTGTCACTGGCAATTTCTTGATCTCTCAACAACCAAAGTTACACCAAAGTTGCTTTTGAAGAAATATTATACAAAAAAAGTTTCGATTCCGCTCGTTTCTTTTGTGAAAAAATTGTCCGCATTATCTGATGAGTATTGTTATGAATTTTGTATATATCTGTAAATATTCCATTTGTTTAAATTTATTTTATTTTATTATTGTGAAAATTGCAGTATTATTAATGTATTTCCTATTGAGCATCATGTAACTCAATGCTAAAGGCCTCAGATGGTTTGCAAGGAAAACAACCTTACACCCTCATCTTTATAATGGAAGTCTATTGAAATATCGCCAAGGAATGGGTTTATCGCCAAGTTGGCGATGGTTTTGGCGACTTATTTTTGTCGCCAAATTTGGCGATATATCGCCAAATGTCGCCAAGTTGGCGACGGATTTGGCGACTTTTTGTGCAACCACACCCCCCTTATACCTATACATTGGGATCCTTTCTTGCTTGGGTTCTCTATCGAAAGTTAAAGCACTTTCTGGTAATTTCTGGCATCTGAAGGCTCTGGAATAATCTAGAAAGATCTCTGAAACCTATATAAGGACCTCCATCAGTTCAGTTAGTGAGTTGTCTGTCAACTGCGATTGAATTCATACGAGAGGCTTTGCATTGAGAACTGTGTTTCTCGGATCGATTTTGTCGTTGATACGTCGTATTGAACGCATTGTTTCTGTGTGAAATTTTGCTGCGCTTTTATTGGATTTGAAGATTACTGAATATCTTGTAATTTTCAGAAGATATTTGTGATCGTATTGCACTGTTTATAGTGAATAAAGCCTTTTTATTGTTCTTATATATTGGCATCAGTCCTTTCGAACCCCGAGCTCACAACATTTGGTGTCAGAAGTGGGATTGAATGCCGATCACCAGAGCAATGGAGGCTGAACTGAAACAATTATTGGAGAAATTAGCTGCGAATCAGGCTGAGATGTCAACCAACCTTGGCGTGTTGAAAGAAGAAATGAAGAAGGATATGTCAACCAACCTTGGCGAGTTGAAGGAAGCGGTGAAGAAGGAAATGTCAGTGATGGATGAGAAAATGACTGCGAACCAGGCTGAAATGAAGGAAATGTCGGAAGAAATGAAGAAGGAAATGTCAGCGATAGATGAGAAAGTGACTGCCAACCTTGGCGACTTAAAAGATGAAATGAAAAAGGATATGTCAACCAACCTTGGAGAGTTGAAAGACTTAATAGAGGATAAAATAGCATCTTTAAATGGCAGAATTGACGGCGTGGAAAACAAAGTTGAAGGAAGATTTCAAGAAATAGAAGGAAAGGTAGAAGAAATTCAAAGGACAGCCAGTACCGTAGAAGAAAGAGTAGAAGAAAAAGTTCAAAAGATCGCCAAGACCGTCGAAGAAAGCATAGAGAATGTAAAAAAAATTTGGAAAAAGTCAAGAAACAGAAGGACAGCTATCCTCTACCAAGAATAGACGACACGCTAGACACTCTTTCAGGACATAAATGGTTTTCCACACTGGATTTGAAGAGTGGGTATTGGCAAGTAGAGATCCATCCTGATGACAAAGAGAAGACCGCATTTACTACTGGACAAGGACTTTGGCAATTCAAAGTTATGCCGTTCGGGCTCTGCAATGCTCCAGCAACGTTCGAGCGCCTCATGGAGACAGTGTTAAAAGGCCTGACTTTTGAAGCTTGTCTCATCTACCTAGACGACGTCATCATTGGTGGCCGCACGTTTGAAGAACATCTAGAAAATATTCGAAAAGTGTTAACGAAGCTAAGAGCGGCGAATTTAAAGTTGAACCCTTTGAAATGCAAGTTCTTCCAACGGGAAGTAAATTATTTAGGACACATCATCTCAGCTGAAGGTGTCCGAACAGATCCTGAAAAAGTGTCTGCAGTAAAGAACTGGAAGCGTCCGGAAAATGTCCATCAGTTGCGAAGCTTTCTGGTACTATGCACTTATTACAGAAAGTTTGTACAGGGGTTCTCCAACATCGCAAGACCCTTGCATAGGCTCACTGAAAGCAAGCAGAAGTTTCTATGGACACAAGAATGCGAGAATTCCTTCCAGCGGCTGAAAGAAGCTCTCACATCCTCTCCAGTCCTTACCTATCCAGACCCCGACAAACAATTCATTGTGGACACGGATGCCAGTCAGGAAAGTGTCGGCGCTGTACTTTCCCAAGAAATAGATGGCCAAGAACGAGTCGTAGCATACTGGAGCAAATGTTTATCGAAACCAGAGCGGAATTATTGCGTCACTCGTAAGGAGTTATTAGCTATAGTGAAAGCCATAGAACACTTCCATCACTATCTCTATGGCAGGAAATTTCTCCTTCGTACTGACCACGCATCCCTAACATGGCTGATGAATTTTAAGAACCCAGAGGGCCAAGTAGCCAGATGGATACAACGACTCCAGGAATACGACTTTGACATCAGGCATCGCAAAGGCTCATCGCATGGAAACGCCGATGCCCTATCAAGAAGACCGTGTCCCGAGAGCTGTCGCTATTGTTCCAGAGCGGAGAGCAAGTATAATCCCGAATATGTCATACGCCAGACGAAGACTTCACCATTGACGCCACCAGATCCCTGGAGTGATGAGAAGATTCGAGAAGATCAAATGGCAGACTCTGAGATCAAACCAATCTTGGAGTTATTAGAATCTTCTAGCACGAAGCCCAGTTGGAAAGACATCTCGACTTACAGTCCTACGACGAAGCAATATTGGGCTCTTTGGAACTCTCTCCACGTCAGGAATGGTGTCCTGTTCCGAAAATTCGAATCGGAAGATGGGAAGACATCTCGGTGGCAGTTGGTACTTCCTCGATCCTGAATCCCAGAGGTCCTCAAGGAATTACATGGCAGTCCCACTGGTGGCCATTTTGGAGTCATGAAAACATTACACAGAGTCCGAGAGCGCTTCTTCTGGGGAAAAGCGAGAGCTGACGTCGAACAATGGTGCAAATCTTGCGATGCATGTGCAGCTCGGAAAGGACCAAAGAAACGTAGCCGAGGAAGACTACATCTCTACAATGTAGGAGCACCTTTTGAACGCATCGCCCTTGACATCCTAGGTCCTCTGCCAAGAAGTGCTGATGGCAACAAATACCTCCTTGTTGTCATGGACTATTTCACAAAATGGCCTGAAGTTTATGCCATCCCTGATCAAGAAGCTACTACGGTTGCGGATGCCTTGGTACACCAGTGGATATCAAGGTATGGAGTCCCTCTTCAAATGCATTCTGACCAGGGGAGAAATTTCATCTCTGCTGTGATTGAGGGTCTCTGTCAACTTCTCGGAATGGACAAAACTAGGACGACGCCTTTACATCCGCAGTCGGATGGCATGGTTGAGAGATTTAATCGTACCATCCTCAACAATCTCTCACTTCTAGTCTCAAGAAACCAGCAAGACTGGGACCAAAAACTTCCCTTGTTTCTTCTCGCCTATCGCAGCGCCGTCCATGAAACAACCGGCTATTCCCCGTCTCAGATGCTTTTCGGTCGTGATCTTCGTTTACCTTGTGATCTGCTGTTTGGTCGCCCTCCAGATGCGCCTTCATCGCCAGAGGGATACGTGCAGAATCTCCAGGCACGATTTGAAGACGTCCACAACTTGGCTCGAGAGCGGATCAATATACAGACGGAGAAGATGAAGACCAGGTACGACACGAAAGCCACGGGACATCAATTCAAAGAAGGTGACAAGGTTTGGTTTTATACGTAAAGGACTTTCTCCCAAACTGCAATCGCACTGGGACGGTCCTTATACAGTCCTAAACAGACTGAACGATGTCGTAATTCGGATCCGAAAGTCACCAAGTTCGAAGCCTAGAGTCGTTCATTACGACAGGCTGGCTCCATACTATGGCCATAGTACTTAGTTCATTGATTGTAAATAGTGTAATGTAAGTAATGTAAATTAGTATGACCATGGTCTTGTATATAAATAAATGTAATTATTTATTTTGCTTAGCATTATCATTATTATTGTTATTATTATTTAAATACTTGTATGTAATAATGTCTATGCTTTAATTTTATTTTATTTTTAAATAAGTGTATATTTTGTATAATTCAGCATTATGAATGTGTTTTGAATAGTATAGCATTTGTTGGTAACGGGTTTGCTTTCCGATCAAAGGTTGAACTGCCCGGGACGTGCAGTCCTTGAGAGGGGGGCAATGTTATGAATTTTGTATATATCTGTAAATATTCCATTTGTTTAAATTTATTTTATTTTATTATTGTGAAAATTGCAGTATTATTAATGTATTTCCTATTGAGCATCATGTAACTCAATGCTAAAGGCCTCAGATGGTTTGCAAGGAAAACAACCTTACACCCTCATCTTTATAATGGAAGTCTATTGAAATATCGCCAAGGAATGGGTTTATCGCCAAGTTGGCGATGGTTTTGGCGACTTATTTTTGTCGCCAAATGTCGCCAAGTTGGCGACGGATTTGGCGACTTTTTGTGCAACCACACCCCCCCTTATACCTATACATTGGGATCCTTTCTTGCTTGGGTTCTCTATCGAAAGTTAAAGCACTTTCTGGTAATTTCTAGCATCTGAAGGCTCTGGAATAATCTAGAAAGATCTCTGAAACCTATATAAGGACCTCCATCAGTTCAGTTAGTGAGTTGTCTGTCAACTGCGATTGAATTCATACGAGAGGCTTTGCATTGAGAACTGTGTTTCTCGGATCGATTTTGTCGTTGATACGTCGTATTGAACGCATTGTTTCTGTGTGAAATTTTGCTGCGCTTTTATTGGATTTGAAGATTACTGAATATCTTGTAATTTTCAGAAGATATTTGTGATCGTATTGCACTGTTTATAGTGAATAAAGCCTTTTTATTGTTCTTATATATTGGCATCAGTCCTTTCGAACCCCGAGCTCACAACAGTATAATACGCTTTAAGCGACGTCTTTAACATTAATTGCAAATAGTAAATGATGGGGAAAATGAAATTGTCCTCATTATCCGGAGATACGTCTTAGCAGAGACACATTAACGAGAATTCACTGTATTTCAATTTTTTGTACGAGTAACGATACTTCACTGTTAAAAAACTTTTCTCATAAAACATAACCTGAGTGGAACATCAAATATGTTTGAATTTCTCAGTCCACAGGAGTCTTGAAAGTTGCTGGACTCATGGCTTACTCTGTCTATTTGGTAATCCAGTATTAGCCCGTGAATCGAATTCGGGTCGTGACTAATTTTTTGTACTCTCTTTTTTAACCCTCCACCTACAAGACGAGTCCAATGGATCCGACAGGTACATTCAAAATGACTATTTGAACCAGTATTAATATCATAAAATAAGTTAAATATAAGCCACAGAAACAGTAGATTGTTTCGATGGGATACCCAGTTGATAACAACTCCATTTCCTGTATATATGAGTATTTGTGTATCACATCTTAAAGGAGCCATAAAAAAAAAAAAAGAGTATAAAAGTAGCAAAAATGCACTGTAAAATGAAAGAGAAGCAGATGATTTCACCGTCAACTTCATCAGCCAATCCGAATTAAGTAGGAACTAAAGTAAATAAATAAGTTAAATAGTTTAAAATAAAAATTCTGATGTGAAATATTTTATATCAAGGTTGAGTAAAATTTCCGGTAGTTCTAGGGTTAAGATTTTCTTTCGAGTCGAATTTATTTTATTTATTTATTTTTTTTTTTTTAATGCGGATTATTTTTGGATCGGGTTCTGGTCGGCTTCTTCATCTTCAGAAGAAACTACAAATATTTTTTCGGAGGCAAATATATGAACACGGGTGCAGGCCGTCAAGTTGGTACATAATTGTAAAGCCTTTCTCTGCGAGAAAGTTAATTTGGTCGACATGAGGTATAAAAATAAAATCGGATAAAGGGAAATAGATTATTTTTGTAAAAGAGATTATTTCAAACAGAAACGGAAATTTTATCACAACATGCTATTATTGGCAGTCAACTATGTACAAATATTCCTTTTTATAAGTGAACAATAAATCTATGAGTGTGTATTTAGGGCAAAATTTCGTCACAAAGGGGTCACCGAAGCGATTCCAGAAAAATAAAAATGTTTGACAAAAATGTTTCAGATTTTGTGTTGATTTGTTTGTTCAGATTTTGTTAGGGGTAAAGTTTTTATACCAGAACAAAGTGCATTTGAAAGCTCAGTTGGACGAAGGAGCACATAATCTCCCGAAGGAAGAGTTACCAGAAATTTCCAACATGGTAAGTTTTGATATTAAGAATGAATGGGAAATTTGATCTGTTGTTCAAGAGATGATAACTTCTAAAAGTAATCATAGGATTAGTTTAAACGTTACTTGAATAGTCAATATTGTATTTGAAATTTTATATTGATTTATTGAAACAACTTCATAATTTAACAGAAGTATTCGAAAAAGTGACTAGTTTTGCAAAACGATTTATATTTCTTCGTCAGACTATAAGAACACATGCAATTATTATAAAGATAGAAGCTAGGACCTGCTTTTGGATTATTTTAGATATATTTAACACGGCACGACACAGGGCCATTTTCTGAATATGTCGTCCATTTTCCGAGTACGGCACGGCGCTTTTGAGTTCATTTTGAGTGCAATTTCCAACATAGTAAGTTTTGATATTAAGAATGTATAGGGAATTTGATCTGTTGTTCAAGAGATGATAACTTCTAAAAGTAATCATAGGATTAGTTTAACCTTTACTTGAACAGTCAATATTGTATTTGAACTTCTTAAGTTGACAGAAGTACTGGAAAAAGTGACTAGTTTTGCAAAACGATTTATGTTTCTTCGTCAGACTATAAGAACACATGCAATTACTATAAAGATAGAAACTAGGACATGCTTTTAGATTATTTTAGATATATTTAACACGGCACGACAAAGGGCCATTTTCTGAATACGCCGTCCATTTTCCGAGTACGGCATGGCGTTTTTGAGTTCATTTGGTCTTTTTTTTTCCAGTTAATACAGTCAGTTAATACAGTTAATACATCATAAGACGTTTCTTCAGTTTTTTTACGAGTCTGGAGAACAGTTTTAAAATTATTACTTACAAAATTAGACTTTTTTTTTTTCTTCAAGTATTTTTTTTTTTAGTGTTAACAACTTACTGTACGCAATTTTTGCAACAAATCATTTCATTGTCGTATAATGACGTATTAATTAACAAGACATTCTACGCTAATTCATGTCCAGAAATTCACCGACTAAAATGTGTAGATTTTAAAAAGTGTCGTTATTAATATGTATTATATTTGTACAGCAAAAAAATAAAATCGAGAAGGATAGGGAAAATTTTTTAATCCTTATTTCGATTGGTTTTACAAGAAAATGTTATGCGTAAACGAAAATATAATTCTCGGTATGTCACAATATTTCAACAATAAAAAGTAAACTATCGTCTGTAATTATTATACCAATATAATATATGTAAATTTCTAAAAACTTTATTCAGCCAAAGATTAATGCTCATTTGTGACATATTCGAAAAAAAAAAAAATTCTTGTATAACAGAATTATTATTATTATTATTATTATTATTATTTTAATTATAATGCGAAGACTGTCAGGTGTAAAATTTTTTTTTTTTTTTCAAGGAAAGTAGAGTCTAAAAATAAAAGTAAATAAAAATAAAGCAAAGTAAAAAAGTAATGTTGTAAAGACTTTTTAAGTAAAATTTTAGGCGGGGGAAGGGGGGGGGGAAAGAGAGAGAGAAGCTGAATTAGTTTTTAGGATTTCGTTCATTTCACGAAACCCTATTACTCCCGCTCCGTTGTCTGTCCGTCACAGAGCCGCTCTCAGAACCTATATAACTTACAGAGTTGAAAGCTCAAAATATTAAAATTTGAAAAAATCGTATTTTTTTATTAAATAGAGATAAAAAACCAAAATTCTAACAGCCTTTTCCTATTAAATTGAAACATTTTTCGTTATAGCAGCTGCCAAAAATTAAAAATCCAGAATGAAATTCTTTCTACAATAATTAATTTTCTATTGAACGATTTCCACGTGAAAAATGAAAATGAAATAAAAAAATTTCACCAATTGAAAAAAAAAAAATATGACGTCATACGAGTAATAAAACGGAAATTTTCAAAGATTTCTGAATAATACAAGGAGTAGTATGTGTATGTACAGAAAGCAGATTAATTTCACGTCATTAGAGAATTAAAAAGAAAATTAATCTGACATCATATCGGAAGTTTAACAGATTTCTCAAATGTTTGACAAAGCGAATATCAATATGAGTAATAGAGAATAGTAAATATATGAGTTTGAGGAACGTATTGAATCATGATAAAAGCCCGATTATGGAAATCTTTGCATATTTTAACATTTTGAAGGTGTACAACATATTTAATTTTGAAATTATTATTACTTTTTTTAATATCGCATTTAGTGCACATGACAGATATTATTATGACAGAGTATAATAGCGGGCTTCGCCCGCTATCGGGTTGGTTTAAATATTTGAAAAAACGAGGAAAATAGACTGGTAAAGTTTTACTTTATAAAAAAAATGACTTTTTTTTTTTTTTTTTTTTTTTTTTTTTTTTTTGCTAAATGAAATTTATTTGGATTTATTAAAGAAAGGATTAAGTGTTTTGAAAGGAATATTAAACGAAACCCTTTGTGCTATCTTCGATCACACTTACCCACTTGTTGTTTAACCACGCAGATGGACTTCAAAAAGTAAATCTTACAGCAATGAATAGAATGAATTAATTTTTACAAATCAACAGAAATATCGTTACTTTAACATACAACATTCCGTATCATACGATTTACAGTAAAGCTCCAACTATCCAAATATGTGTTCCGCACGCAAACCGGATATACAGAAAATCTGGATAATTGAGACAATAATTAAAAAATATATTATACTATGAATTTTGTGAAATAATTTTTTTTTTTCAAAAATCACTTTTATTTGATAAAACGGTAGGCCTAATATATCGCCCATTTACTGCAACAACATCATAACTCACAAATCACGATTTATCAAGAGACAAGAGACGCATATGAAGTTTTAAATAATGAATTAATTTTTGGAAACTATAATACTAAACAAGTTGGAAATTGTACGTTAAACGTGACAAATGAGGTGCGTTCTTTTTATAACTAGTTTCACAATGTAAAAAAAATCATCTTTATCATTTCAGTGAAATGAATGTCTGCTATGAGCGAAATGAGCATGCCTTTTTTTTTTTTTTTTTTTTTTTCTTATTACTTATGCCACGTTTACAAATGCGATTTGTTTTTCTACACCAGACAGCGCTGCAAAATTCACCATGGAGATCTTGCTTTGCGAATGATTACCTCCATGGTTTAATATTTTTATGATTCATAATGAACGAATCTCCTGTGTTTATTTACTCAAATGGATTCAGATATTCGGCTGTTAACCTAATTTCCACTAACGTTATCTCAGAATCTATACATTTTTTTTAATGTAACTCATATCTCAAGCAAACAATGTTTTTGAACGATCTTTCTAAAAAGGTAATTTTTATGCAATTTTATTCGAAAAAATAATTTTGAATAAAAATGGCCGCCTGGCATATGAAAAAAGAAGTGGTTTGCCCGTATTTGTTTTCCTCAGTCACATGATTTGCACTTTTATTTATATAGATTACGTACGATAGGATTTAATAGAATAAAGAAAACTTTTATTAATATATTTTTAAGTTTTGATTCGATTTTTATAAAATTTAAAATGACTCGACAAAATTCTGCAACAATAATATATATTAAGTTTCAAACCATTCGGTTGGGTAGTTTTTGCGCTGTTATATGCGGACGGACGGACAGACTGCTATAGGTGCTACGTATTTATATAATTACGAACTCACCTAATAAAAAAAATGGCGTGATCCCGCTGGGAATCGTGAAAGCTCAAAAATGATACTCTACTAGTTCACATCATTAGAATTGTCCGTGTGGTATTAACTCAAAAATCGTGATTTTTAAGTTAATCACGTTGTTGCAGCAGATGAGCGGTATGTTGAAATTGTGATTACTTTTACTAAATCATTTATTTACTTACTCCTACCACATTCCAATATTACATGCATGCTTTTGACAAATTCTAAAATACAAGTGAGTTCGTCGGATTTTCTTAAATATAAGATAAGAGAAATTACAGTATCTCTGCAATTGGTGAAATACCGACTTAGAACTAGTAAATCTGCGGATCACACTGCAAAAAATAATTGTTGATTTTACAGTATAAAACTGGCACCCCAGCTGCCAGTATTATACCGTAAAATTAACAGTATTAAACAGTAAAAAAAGCAGTATGCGCGGTAGCGTATTACTGCTTGCGCGGCAGCGTATTACTGCTTTTTTTACTGTTTAATACTGTTAATTTTACGGTATAATACTGGCAGCTGGGGTGCCAGTTTTATACTGTAAAATCAACAATTATTTTTTGCAGTGCAGGGGACTCCATGTCAGAGTCGCTAGTCAAATTTTTATTATAAATTACTTTTCATAATATCTAATATTCTACAATCCATAATTTAATTTTTTTAATTTATATATATCAAAGAACATATCGAATTTTTCAAACATTCAGAAAAGAATACTTTCAATAACTATTAAATTGTGTTAAATATTATGCACTATTTCATGAAACTATGTTCCTGAACTGCATATTCTTGTAATATATATATTTTTTAAATAAACAAGTTGGAAATTGTACGTCAAACGTGACAAATGAGATGCGTTCGTACTGTAGCTAGTTATATAAATATTCAGATCTGGATGATTTTCAATTCTGCGAAATGAATTATATCGTCTGCAGATTAATTTCTGTCATAAAATAAGTATCTCGGTCGCTTGACGGTTAAAACCTCGGAAGCTCCTATAACAAAAAAGCACCGATTTTTAAAAAACATTAAAATTTCTTAATAAATATTTTTATTAATATCTCCTAAAGTTTTGATTCGATTTTAATAAAATTTGAAATGTCTCGACAAAATTCTGCAAAGATAATATATCTTAAATTTCAAACCATTCGGTTGGGTAGTTTTTGCGTTGTTATATGCGGACGGACGGACGGACCAAGCGACGACAATAGGTGCTACGTATTTATATAATTACGAACGCGCCTAAAAATACATTTTATTCTATAGTCCTTAGTCTCATAAATTTTATATTGGTAATTTCCTATTGATGGTGCTTATATCATTACTGCGGAATATCTTGGATTCCTTTTTACACTGTGATTTTATTATGATAAGCGTCAGTTTGCACAGGGAATTTATATCATCATAATATCCAAATAGCAATATTTACTTACCTCTCAACCACGAAACATCGGCATCTGATGGAAAAGTTGAATAAAATCTGATGTAAAAAAGATACTTATGGAAATGTAAACTGAATTTACTATACTTATATATATATCTAATTTAGAAATCTAATGTTGTTACAATTTTTGCTTTGGAAAAACAGTCAGTTTTGGTGGTTATTCTATAATATTTAAAAGTATAAGATCTTATCTAATGCACCTTAATCTATTTCGATAAAAATATCTTGCTAAAATCATTCAAAATCAGACACATATTTGGAAACTTTTAAACCTATTATCTATAATCATGTCCACTGCAAGTTGACTATTTTAGTACAAGTCTTTTAGTAGTGTCTACATTCTATTTAAATTATATTCATTTTTTATTTTATTCAATTTAAACTAGTTGCTAGATAAAGGGAAAAATAGAAAAAATGACCTATGTATAGTGGCAGTCTTGTAAACTGACAAATGTGTTGACAAAATTTCAAATTAATTGGAATTATTTAAGAGCCCCATTGGAAAATTTTAGCATCCATAATTTAACATTTAAATAATTATCCAAATGCTCCATTTTCTTTTCAATGAATGGTAAAATAGGAAAATCTTCTGAATTCACATAGAAAAGCACATCATGACGTAAAAGAAAATGTACTATATTTTTCGAACGAATGAACCAAATTTAACCAAAAACTACACAGTTAATTCAGGGTATCTCAGCAACATACCTACCTAATAACAAGTTATTTAAATTCTTTTTGCATTCTTTATAGCGGAATAGACAGATAAAACCCAAAAATTTTTAATGTCGCCATAGTGAACCCCAACTAACGCAATTATCCAAATATAGACATCGAAAATTCCAATTAAACATAAACTTTAACGTCAATTTAAATATGATTTTCAAGGAAATTAATTTGTTATAAGCAAATACTTACAGTTCTTATATCAATATTTTTTTTATGTATTTCTTTTGTTTTCTGGTATCGATCCGGATAGTTGACGATCCGAATGACTCGAGTTCGGATAATTCGAGTTATACTATATCTACAAAAGTCTAGATATTTACTCTTTATTTATATATTTTTTTCTTTAAGGGATTCGAAAGTCGGAGTACATGCTGTTTGAAGTGGAGTTTCGCAGCGATTGCCGTATTAACTCTAACAGATAGTGTCATCATACCTTTATTGGTAAGTAAATTTTGGAGCTAGATTTCAAAATATCAGCTGTAATACATTGTACATAGTAAATAGTTTAACATTGTTAGTAGTTTAGCACATTCTATTCATTACATCCTAAGTATGCAATGACTAAGCTTAGTAATTTTATGGACTGGCTGTAACTTTTTTTTTTATTTATGAAAACTAAATCGCATTTAAAAATGGCATAATATTCATATATATATTATGAAAAAATTGGAAAATAATTATTCTTATAAGCTCATATATATATCCCGTATGTTGGATTGTGCCCATATTTTGATTAAACTGCACGTTGTTTTCCCATTTTCAAGTTAATATATAGTTTTTTCTTTAAAATAAGTACCGAGCTTCGTTCGAAACAAATGGGAAAAACTCCTTCTGCAGTTGTTTTGATGAACAAAATTTCCGTTAACGGGTCCAAAGCTAATTGGTACATTTAATATCATTATAACGCTTATGCAGTTGAAACAATATTATTGCTAGCATCATTCTTGTTTGACACCAACCTTGCCCGTGTGTCCAATTACAGAATATATATTAGCGATTTTCTCTAAGTGGGTATAACATATAATAAGTTGTTATATCTCACATACAACATACTATTTTCAATAATTTTGTATTTCATTTCAATTTTTGGGAGTTCTTGTACACTTTTTATGTTTTCTGCAATGTTTTCCACCTGTTCGAAGAGGGGGTGTGTTGCATGAAAACGATTTTTCCCTGAGATGACACCTTGACATCAGATCGATTTCTAGACTCAAAAAACCCTTATTCGTCATTTTCAAGAAAATCGTTAGAGCTGTTTACGATAACCCAAAAATAAATATAAATAAATAAATAAATAAATAAATAAACAAGAATTGCGTGTTTAATACTATAAGATTTATAAAATACGAGTATATTTAATTTCTTAATTCTTTAAAACTAAAACAATGTAAGAATGTACTTTAAAAATTTATAAATAATAAAATATACCTCTTTTTTTTTTTTTTTTTTTTTTTTCCAACAACATTAAACATATTTTTGTTTATACGTAAATTCTTGTTTTTTTACCTAACTTGTTTCAATGTATGTCGTTTGCTGCTAGTTTGTAAATGTGTGTGTAAGGCTTTTAAATACTAAAAATTCCAAAATAAATGTTGTACGTTATAACAACAAGTTCTAAAATGTGATTTTATAGAAGCTGGTGAAAATGTTCTGAACTGATGTTATATCTATAATGTTGCTATCAGTATATTAAAAAAAAAAAAAAAAAAAAAAAAAAAAACTAAAACTAAAAGTTGTCAGATGGATGTTATTGTACAACATGCAAATAGAGATAAGATCCATAAACAGATAAATCTCTATACATCTAAGCAACTAAGTTTATGTCTTATGCGGTATCTGGTGCGGTTACGATAAAGCAAGTGCACAAAGTGGTTTTGTATAAGGTTTAAAATCAGCATTTTAAAAAACAGACATATCTATACTAATAAAAGAAAGTTTCGCTCTGTGTGTGTGTCTGTGTGTATGTCTGTTGGCGATGGCCAGGAAAATCTAGCTCACCTAGAATGCTGGAAATTCAGATTTAGGTAGTCCAAACCCTCTCCTGGTGCAACATTACATCAGAATTTTAATATTTTAATTATTTTCTGAAATATTAATTAAAATGCACAAAGAACTCTCATTAAAAATACGCTTTTTTTCATCGGTTGGTTGGTTGTGTAGAATATCTTCTCAGAACACATTAAATAAATCAGAGTAACGATGCATAGATAAGGACTTATAACGAAATAGTGCCAACATTGATTGCAGTTACCTGCATATAGCCAAACTAATGCAGCGCCATCTACTCACGGCAAATTACATAAACGCCACCTGTTTAAGACATTTACAGGCACGTTTTTCTTCATTATAATTATCTGGGTTTAAGGTTTTTTTAAAACACGACATATATTATTATGATACAGACTATTATTACAGAAAACTTTATTTAACAGATTATTTGTTATATATTTGCGGGAATGGCGAGGGGTAGGGGTCTAATTTCATTTAACAATTTTAACCCGTAGCGTTTAATTGTTGTTTTATATACAGAATACCGCTTTTTTAAATCTCAGTTTCTTAGTAATATCTCAGTAATAATGTTCCGAACTTCTCTATTTAGTTCCATTTTTACTAAATTATCGTAAAAATCAGCATTCATTGCTTCAAGGTGTATTTCTAAAAAGCAATTACCAGTATTTCCGAATAATAGCATAAGCCAAATTTCAAATTAAGTTCCTAGCTTAACCAAATAAATCAATCTTTAAAGATGTATAGTGATCCTCCTAATTAGTTATTTGCTGTAGGTCACTTGAACATCCCCCCCCCCCCTCCGGGGCCCTCCTTCAAAGTTTTCTCTATCTATTTCCCGTTTCCATATCTCAGCAACTATCTTTCCGATTTCAACGCAAGTGATTCCAAACATTATAATTAACTTAATAGTTACCCTTTATAACATTAAACTAAATTTATGAGTAGCGGTTACCACTATTTCTGAATAATAGTTTAAGCCAAATTTGTAATTAAATTTCTAGCTTAACCAAACGAAGGAATTTTTAAAGATGCATAGTGATCCTCCTAATTAGTCATTTGCTGAAGGGAACTTGAACATCCCCTCCCCCCTCCCCTCCTTCAAAGTTTTTCCTCTAACTATGCCCTGTTTCTGTATCTCCGCAACTATATTTCCGATTTCTACGCAACTGATTCCAAACATTATAATTAACTCAATAGTAACCTTCTATAACATTAAAGTAAATTTATGAGTAGCGGTTACCACTATTTCTGAATAATAGTTTAAGCCAAATTTTTAATTAAGTTCCTAGCTTAACCAAACGAACGAATTTTTAAAGATGCATAGTGGTTGTCCTAATTAGTCATTTGCTGAACGGCACTTGAACATCCCCTCCCCCCCCCCCGACCCCTCCTTCAAGGTTTTTTACCCAACTATGCCCCGTTTCCATATCTCAGCAACTATCTTTCCGATTTGAACGCAAGTGATTCCAAACATTATAATTAACTTAATAGACACCCTTTATAACATTAAACTTAATTTGAGTAGAGGCTACCACTATTTCCGAATAGTAGTTTAAGCCAAATTTGTAATTAAGTTTCTAGCTTAACCAAACGAACGAAATTTTAAAGATGCATAGTGATCCTCCTAATTAGTCATTTGCTGAACGGCACTTGAACATCCCCTCCCCCCCCCCCCGACTCCTCCTTCAAGGTTTTTTACCCAACTATGCCATGTTTCCGTATCTCCACAACTATATTTCCGATTTCTACGCAACTGATTCCAAACATTATAATTAACTCAATAGTAACCTTCTATAACATTAAAGTAAATTTGTGAGTAGCGGTTACCACTATTTCTGAATAATAGTTTAAGACAAATTTCTAATTAAGTTCCTAGCTTAACCAAACGAGCGAATTTTTAAAGATGCATAGTGGTTGTCCTAATTAGTCATTTGCTGAACGGCACTTGAACATCCCCGACCCCTCCTTCAAGGTTTTTTAACCAACTATGCACCGTTTCCATATCTCAGCAACTATCTTTCCGATTTGAACGCAAGTGATTCCAAACATTATAATTAACTTAATAGACATCCTTTATAACATTAAACTTAATTTCTGAGTAGAGGCTACCACTATTTCCGAATAATAGTTTAAGCCAAATTTGTAATTAAGTTTCTAGCTTAACCAAACGAACGATTTTTTAAAGATGCATAGTGGTCCTCCTAATTAGTCATTCGCTGAAGGAAACTTGAACATCCTCTCCCCGCCTCCCCCTGGCCCCTCCTTCAAAGTTTTTTTCTCTAACTATGCCCCGTTTTCGTATCTCCGCAACAACTTTCCGATTTCAACGCAACTGATTCCAAACATAATTAACTCAATAGTCACCTTCTATAACATTAAAGTAAATTTATGAGTAGCGGTTACCACTATTTCCGAAGAATAATTTAAGGCAAATTTGTAATTAAGTTCCTAGCTTAAGCAAACAAACGAATTTTTAAAGATGCATCGTAGTCCTCCTAATTAGTCATTTTCTGAAGGACATTTGAACATCCCCTTCACCCGGCGCCTCACTTATGATTATTTTCTCTAACTGTGCCTTATTTCAATAACTCGGCTTATAATGTTCCCATCTTCTCGAAACCAGCTCGGTTTTGTCGCACGCCTACTATACAGTACCGTAGGCAACGTTAACCTGTCTCAGATTCCGAAAGAGGATGCTCCCCTGGCGGTGGAAGGGGGAAATAAAAGATTTTCCGGAGCGTGCGAGCGTGCCCGGTATACGGTGTCGAAGCCATCGGAAACCTTGGCCAAAGTTTCGTTTTTTAAAATATTTGAGTTTATTACACGGCTCGGGCAGGCGACATTACACGACTCGGGCGGGTCAGCTAGTCTTTAAATAAAGTATGTAATGCAACAAAACAGTTAATTTAATTGAAAAAGTATTGACAAAATCAGCGCCTTGTGAAAATATTTTATGTAAGAAATATGCGAAACCAATATATAATTTAAGTGTTAACAAACGTAGTTACTATTCTTGTCAGGAAGATAGATCGACAAAAATGATTGCCAATCGCCAGTCATATTTAAAACATATACATTTATTAAATACTAGCTGACCCGTCCGGCATTGCTCGGGCTCGCGATAACATATTTAAACAAACCTCAAGTTTATATAATTTTATATCTTTAACCCAATTTTGTATGAAATTATATTTTTAAATGAAAGATGCGCGAAAAAGTATTAATATTTAGTGGTAAAAGTGCTCGAAAAAAGACATTTTCTTGTTTTTTCACGTAGGGTCGATTGGTGTTTTTTTTTTTTTTAATGAGTTTTTGTTGTCCGTACTCTTTGAAACTGTTTTCGGTATAAATATATCTGTTTTACACGCCGAGTAAAAATTTCGTAAAACAATACTGTTGCATCTAGTTGTAAAAAAAAATACGTTTTCTTCTCTCTTTTTTGTTTTATTATTGTTGTTGTTGCTTGTTTTCTTGTAGGTTCCTTTAACATAGCAATAAAAAAATAGTTCTCATCTTCCGAACTCTCTCAAATTTTAATCGGTTATAAATATAACTGTATCCAAGCTCTCTTTAAAATTTCGGGGAAAATATGCATATTTACTAGTGAAAACATGAGTCGAAACAGAGCGAATCCACGCCGAAACAATGCGTTTTTTTTTCGAAAATTTCTCTGATTTTTATATTTTTAAAAATACTTCTGAAAATACGTCTGAATCTTTCGAAAATGTAAATCTGGTCTACCGAGATGCTCTAAAAAGATTGTGTCGAAATACGGATGTTTAATTACTTTTACCAAAAAAGATCGTCTCCATGAGGCGTGCAATGAATGACTTGCCTTCGCCGGTGTTTTTATAAGGGTAGAAATTCGTATTTTTAAAAACTGATTGCACTGTCGATTAGAAGAAGAATTCAGCTTTAAGAGCATATTTTTGATTTGTCGGTAGCTTTAAAATTGCGCCCTGGAGGGCGTTGCCACAAGGGGGAAAAACGTCTTTCGGAAAAACGACCGTTTTTAAAAAAAACATATTCAAAGCGTTAACAACGATATTTTTTCGAATTGATTGCGGCATTTGAGACTTAAGAGTACGAACTTTCCGAATATGTCTTCCAATTTTAACTGTACCGAGCGATTTGATCGATTTAGGTTAAAATAAAGCAACGAAATACCTTAAAAAACTGCGTATTCGGTTCTTCATTTCCTCCCGATGCGTAAATCTAATTCTGAGCATGCGTCAGCCCTTTTGACGTCTTGGAAAGAAAGAGATGAGTTTTTAATTAATATCTCGGCTAATTATCAGAAGAAGAAAAAAAATTGAGCCTCAGGTGAATCAGGACCTGCCTTGGCCTATCCTTCACCGAAATTTTCATACTTCTATTTGCGGTAGATTTCGCTAGCCATCGCAGACACAGAGACACACAGAACAAAACTTTCTTTTATTAGTATAGAGATATACATACTTGTTTAAAATAGCAAATAATACAAAAGCAAAATAAAACAATAGAAAAAAGTAATGCCGTACACTGAGAAAAATGACACTTTCAAATCTAAGTAAATCGATGTTTTCATTTTGTTATGAAACTTTTTGTTTCAAATAGAACGACCCAATGTTTTCAATTCTGAAATACCAGAAATACCCAGAATATTGAAACATGAACATACTCAAAACTGAGCACATAGAGGTCAGTTAATACTCATTTTTGAAACATGGACATACTCAAATATGAGCACATGATGTTTTATTCTTGAGTGTGTGCATGTTTTCAGAAATGAGTATATACATGTTTCAAACTTGGGTAATTTTGATTCGGAGCCATTTTGACTATGCGACATATTCAGATTGGAGTATTTTTTGCTCAGTTTTGAAATTGTCGTTTTTAGAATGCGTATACACTTATTACATACATATCATCAAGATAGGGGCTATTAGCGATGATATATTTATTCTTCCAGTGGGATGTTATGCTCACCGGAATGAATGTAGTATTATACATCCTACTTAGATAATATATTACCGTTATGAATATAATATACATATCTATACTATATAATATTATATAACTTTACATAAATACTTCTGCAACGGGGTAATCCTGATTCAGCTAAAATGTCCCGTCGTGACCCTTACTAACCGACGGTAGATAATCGATGTAACAAGGTTGACAAGTACGGTGAAAGTTAAACATTGATCCCAAAAGCTGATCTCCAAAAATACGCCATTTTTGAGCTGTTTATAAAAAAAAAAAAAAAAAAGATTTTCCTCTGAAAAACTGACCGGTAATTACATTTAACGATGTCCGGTTGACATTTCTAAAACCATTAAGTGATCAAAGAGAAACTGTTTCTTATCAGTTAATTATGGCTCCCAAACTATTGATATTCCCGGAAATTGTACTTTTTTTTAGCAAATAAGTGTTACAAGCTCCTTTTAAAAATATATTATTAATATTAAATTTTTGTCGCGTTTTCAGGTCCTTAGAGCTCTTACCTTTGTAAAATTAGGAACATTTTTTAAAAAATTTATTGTTATATTACTATTTATTTGAACTCACAGTATTCTGTAAAATATTCGAAAAGTCGAGTGGAGCCACTCCGGATTTTTCTTAAGTAACTATATTTAAGTATTAATTGTATTATGCATCTCTCAAAATTTCGCTTAGAATTTTATAATAGGTGTGTGTATAAGCTAACATTTTGGAGGCAAACACAAAACTTTTTTTGCATGTTATCTTTCTTAAAATTTTAGTTGGCCAAATTATATCGCACTTATTTGATTGTACCGGGCAGACGCGATATAACAAAAGGTCACTGTATTATTTAATCCGTGCCTTTAATTTCGCGTATAAATAGAATCTTTTGTCAAAATCCGAAAGTAACGAAGTAGCGACTACTTTTGAAAAGTAGATTGTAGGCGCTACTTTTTAAATAAAGTAGTTGTAGCTGCAGTTAGCTACATTTTTTATAAAGAAGTTTTCATGACTGCAATTCATGATTTTTCCAAAAGAAATCCTATACAATACGTTACTTTGCCGTGAGCACCGAGCCCGATTATGGAAAACTCGCAGCTTTTTAAAGCATGGTAGAAAGCGCAAGCTAGTGAATTTATTTAAAACAATTATAAATTTTTTTCTGTTTCTTTTTTAAGATAGAGCAGCAGGAAAAAGAAAAAAAAAGTAATTTAAACTACCTTCAAGTTCAAGCTAGTACAAAAAAAAAAGAGAAAGAAAAAGAAAGAAAGAAAAACTGAAAACTGAGAATGCTCAGAGTGGGCAGTACAAGAGCACCCACCACAAAGCCAAAATACAGAAAAATTAATGAAAAGATTCTGAGCTTAAAACGCAATTTAATAAGTAACAGAATAGACTTATACAATTATATCGACTCAATAGCATATGTAATGCATTTGGAAGATTAGTTTAAATAAATATATTCTGGCTGATCTTATGTCTGTTTGATATTTACTTTATTTATGGAATATGTATTTTTAAACAAAGAAAAACTGCTAATAGCCCCGGAAATTGTACTTTTTCAGCAAAAAAGTGTTACAAGTTCCTTTTATCTTGCAAATATAATTTTTTTTTTTTACAGAAACACAAAAATTTATTTTTAAATGCTTGTATTTTATATGCTTTATTTCCAAGATAGGTAAGAAATTGGTATAATTTTCTGACAATTAATAATCAATTAGTAACAATCTAATTTGCTAAAAGAATTAAAAAATATTTGTATCTCGCATATTTGATGCATAAATTCATTATTAATATAATTATTATTATTCATATTATTTTCTTCAGATTAAATAAATGCTGAAAAAAAATCCAATTAATGACACGTTTCTTGAAAAAACAAAGAATGCAAAAAATCGGCCTTACTGTCAGATGTGTGTTTCATATTTACAAAAAGAAATATGTATTTTTAAGCTTACTGAACATTTTATACATATCTAATAAATACTCAACGATGAAATTATTTTTAAAATAGCATTTTTTATGTATACCTACTTTAGAGAAGTTTAAATTAGTGCTTATTATCAAGTAAACATTTTAACAGAATTTATCGTTTTTATAACGTCACATAATAATAATAATAATAAAATGGCATTAATAATAATAATAAAACACGTCATAAAATAATTTAAAAGAACATAAATTCGATCTAAAGCCGGGCGTTCTAGCTAAATGTTATCTATATTTAAATATAAGATGATTCGGCTGTGATTGAGCAGTGGCCAATAATTGAGTAGTGAAACAGAAAACAAGGATTGGTGTGTATTTATTTTATTTTTGTTTGTTGAAAATATATCTGAATCCAAACAAATGCACTCTTTCAAATAAAGGTATGGGTGGATCTTAACTTGGAACAATTATAAATGTTTTCATATACATAACTTCGAATAAGTAGCTGTCATATATATATTAAACAACCATTTTGATTTTTCATATTTTAAATTCCATAATGGAAAATAAATTATCTGTTATTGTTGAAATCTCATTTTGCAACAATTACTGTAAATACTGTAAATATAAATAGTGTTAAAAAAAAAAAAAAAAAAGTTTCCAAATTGCTAATCTTCATGCATTTATTGGTATTTAAGGAAATTTATAGAAAAAGGTCTAAATAATTTTATTAGAAAAAAAAAACTGAAGAAATTTTTATTAAATAATTAATAATAGTAAATATATTGTACTGAAAATATGAAACAAGTGTTACTTTGTTTGAAATCTAAATCACGAAAAATGCTGGAAAAGCACAATAATTTAATCAGTGATGCAACATAAAATAGCAACATTGTTCAGTTTGGACTGTCCGTTCCTGCTGTTTGTGCGCGGAAAGTGAAAATTTCTAGCACTTGCCTATATGTTATCGAATTTCGCACAAAGCAAATTAAGTCTCGTTCTCATCAAATTTTCATTGCAATTAATTTCATTTTTCTAAGGTTATTAAAAGCGAGGTGATACAGAGAATATAGTTTTGGGGAAATGAAACATTATTTTAAAAAATGAAAAATTACTGTAACAGTGAAATCCAGATTGGGTGCTTTCTGGCATATTCACGAAGTTATTATTATTTTTAAATGCCCAAAATATGCAACTTCCTTATTCATAAACTAAGGAATCGAATAGCATTTTCCATATTTTGACTATGACAAAAAATGGTTCAGAAAATTCTGTCCAAGTTGGCGCTTTAAGTCAATTTTCGGGATTTTATAGCCCAGGAAAGGTTGTCTTGAGATAACAATAAATTCTAATTCAATATGATATACAGTAATAGAAAGCGCAAAATGCTATTCGATTAAAAATTACTTTAACAGTCGGGACTGCAAACTATTAAACATTTTATTTAACATTTATTTAAAAAAAGGAGTCCGTGAATATTTGTCTTGATTTGCTGAGTTGGGGGAAATATTTTTGCAAACGCCTTAAGTGTTATAGTATTGTATAGACTTTCAAATTCTAGGGCAAAGCATTTGAAAAAAAAAATTTAAAAAAGAAGTAGCATATACTAATATATTACTGAAAAGGTAAAGCTAGGATAGTCTGCGCACAATTCAAAAGAATAGCAATAAAAAATTTAAATATTAATTTTTTGCAAAACTATCCATGAATATTTTTTACTTCATTTGTTTTTTATGCATTTTCATTGCTATTTTGTTGTTATGTTGCAATTTAATAGAACAGTTGTAATAAAACCAAGAAAGTTATTTTGCGCAATCTCTCCTTACAGGGTTGGTGTGATTGCGCACATGGGTAAAAGAGATTGTTACTAATAATAACTACAATTAAATTGTTAACAATAATAATTACACTTAAATGACATTGCTGTAAGGTTTTTGTGCACAAATTTTATTGTATTGGGAGTGAATATTTCAACCTAATGCTTAAAGAATCAGAAAAAGGAAATAATTTTAAAAACGATTAAAAAATTTTAATTAAAGGGGAAAAAATTAAAGAATTTCAAAAAGCAAGTCCAGATAAGATTACAAAATAAAATTATGCAACTTAATAACACGTTTAACGTAAAATTAGTCCATTTTCATTTTTATGCAAATTTACCAATAAGCTGCGTAATCTCTCCTAGTATGGAAACTAATGGGAACAATGCGCCATCTCTCCTAAGTAGCAGATGCGCAAACTCTCCAATTTTGGTAGGAGAGATTGCGTGGCCTTTTATTTAAACATGGCCGCTACTAAAATGAACCGTTGATGTTTACATTGTTAGTATAGATTAGTAGCTTATGAGAAATCGTTTAAGTTTAAAATATTTTGTACTATTGATATTGTACAGAAATTCTGATGAATAGCTATGAAAATTCAAGCATTTACTTTGGGAAAACAAAACAAAATAGCAATACTTTATCTTAGACGCTCAAAGCAATCAACGTGTACTTTCAAGTACACTCCAGTACTGTTGTTGTACAACCACCTGGAGTCGCGGCACTCTCACTCTACTCCTTCCACCCGAACCTCTATGAGCGCAATCTCTCCGACCGCGCCATCTCTCCTGGCTTTACCTTATATCAGTGTACAAATAGCTATTATCAGAATTGTTTCGCGCATAATAATGGTATTACGAAGAGTGTAATATTTTAATAGTAACAGAATCCGGTCTAAGAGTTGTAATTCATATACTGCTAATTATTAGAAAGTACCTCATACTTTATGCTCGATATAACTTAAATCAACTTTTCTTCTTTTTTTTTTCTTCTTAATAAAACAATTTTTAGAATAACTCTAATTACAGTATCCCCCTCCCCGTTTTTTTTTTTTTTTTTTTAAATAAAACCAATTTTTTAGAACTGATTACAGTATCCCCCCCCCCCCCCCCCCCCAACACACACACACTTTTTTTTAGTATTTTAAGTGCTTTAAATTAGGATACAAATAATTTCTACTTTCAACTCCTTCCATATTTCTCAAGTATGTTAACTTCTTCATTGTCTAAAAATAAATAGATATCCATATGAAACACAAGGAATAAGTATCAAAGTTATACTTGTCAAATGCAATATTAACGGAAAATATCAAGAAAGGTCGCCCAATTTACGGAAAACGTATCTTATATTTCTAAATAATAATTGAAATACATCAAAACGAATACATATATATGTGTACTTTTAGGAGCATGATTTTTATTAAGGCTGTTCGCAAATCCAAACTAGATTCTTTCGGAAGCATTTTTTAATTAATTTTTGTTCGCAATATCAAACTGGCAAGTGCTCTTATTAAGTAACTATCTAATCGAACTTGTTTTTCATTTCGATAAAGGCAAAATATTTTTCAGATAATGCTGCCAAAGTGGGTATTTTTAACTGAATTTTGGGACGCGACAGCGCAGGAACGAAAACAAACTGCCCGTCCTGAGACAATAATAGCTCAAGATGTAATTCATTTATCGGAAAATTATAAAAACTGTTTGATTACAAACCATTTTAATAAACATACTTGCAAATATCATTATGCAAGTATGCAAAATATGTCGGTAGGTGTGTCACAAGTTTTGCGTTTGTTGAGCGGGAAAAATATTTTTTTGAGAACTGCCTTATGATAATCATTATTTTTAAATTATTTAGAAATTTAATGAAAAATTTGTAAAAAATTAATTTCTTCTTATTATTTTTTTATTACAATTATTTAAATGTAATTTAATTTGTTAAAGCATGAAAGTCTTGGTATAGTACGTATTTTTTTATGTTGCTTACTAAACCAAATAATACTTGAAACTGTTTAGATTTAAAGCTTATGAAGTAGTATATACTCGTGTATAAGTCGAAGAATTTTAGACAAAATTTGGAAGCTGAAAATGGGGGGGGGGTCGACTTATACACAAGTAAGTAAAAAAAAAAAAAAAAAAAAAATACAGCAGTGAAATACCGGAGTCATATTTTTTTCACAGATAATTGGTGAATGTGCAAGTCTTTTAATTAATCATATGTGGGTCTAGGTTGGAGAGACAGACAAAAGCGGACAATGGTGATTGATAAAAAAAATCTCAACAATAATGTTTCTGTAATTGTTCTGCCACTCATTTTCTCTTGGGATAGAATTCCCTTCCATACAGGGGCATCCCTTTCAACATTTTAATCCCTTTTTTAAAAAGAGTTTAACTTGAGATTGCTTCTAGATTTCTCTCCTAAGAGTACTACAATACAAAGAAGTACTATATTATAGCAGTTTAAAAAGTTGTTTACCCTTGTAAATAAGACTTGAATAGATTTTTCAAAAAAAAAAAAAAAAAAAAAAAAAAAAAAAACAAGTAATCATTAAATTGATGTGAATAGCTTTCAAAAAGATGAAGTCTGATTAGAAACGTAAAAAGTTTACTAATTTAATGAAAATTTATTATTATTATTTTTTTTCATCCTCGATTACAAATTATTTTTCAACATACTACCAAAAATGTGGTTCGACTTATACACGAAAATTCAATTTTTTTCCAAAATTTTGCGTAAGATTTGGGGGGGGGGGGGGGGGGTCGACTTATACACGAGTATATACGGTAACTGTTTTTGGAAACCAAATTAAGCTGTTTTATGAAAAAATTAACTTATCTTGTTAATAAAACTCACAATATTGTGTTTCAAGAAACATTAGGTAATGTTTGATAATATAAAGTTTTGTATAATACCATCTTTTTGGCGGTTTGTCCACACTCTGACTCTCGTAAATAGACTTGAATTTCCACGATTTAAATATACGTTTTCGACGCTACATATTCCCTATTGATATTCAAAATGAGGTAGGTAGCTGTTATAGCTCGCTTACAGGGATAGACAAAAGTTTTAGATTACATTATGGTCTGTGGAAAAAAATCATTTGCAGTACATTTTAGTGATGTTATGAAACATCAAATATGATGGAATTGGTATGTGTCCCTGACGTGGGCAGCAGTATGCTTTCTATTATAGAGTATGAAGTAAGTAGCATACATGTAATTCGTTTATAGAACTATGAAGCATAATTGTTGGATGTGCGTTTTCAGCTCTTGTATGCATTTTTAAATGTAACAAAATTTTACTGCATTACGTGGTGAGTATGAATTCTATAGATCATATGCAGAGCTGCACGAAAGAAATCATAAGCATTTCAGTTTATGGGAGTGAATTCCCCAAGTGTGTTTTTAACTGTGTTAAGCATTTCCAGCTGAACTACATTTTATTATGTTAAAAGGTTATTGTAGAATAGAAATAAATTCATATGGTTGCGTAAAATAATTTAGATATATTTCCACTTATGGATTGTAATTGCTGTAGGTGCATTTTTAGTTTTCAAGAATTAAATATTAGTACATTACGTGATGTGTGTAAAAGTATAAGATACAGGTTACACCCCCCCCCCCCCCCCCCAAACAAAAAAAAATTATATTGAAAGGTTTTCTGAAAATGCATTTTTAACCAGTTTACATGTTTTTTTTAGCTCAACCATATTTTGCTGTATCATTCATACACATGGCTGCTCTAAAGAATACTGATACATAATCATCTAGTATAAGTAGCATTTCTCTTAAAAAAAAAAAAAAAAAACTTTTTTAGTTGCCCTATACGTTTCCTAGCTCATTGAAATTTTAGTTTCATTATGTAGTATGTTTAAAATTCTGTTAGATCATATACAGGTTTACACGAAAGGATTCTCATACATTAACTGCTATGGACAGGAAATGGATTTTTAACTGCGTTCTGTGTTTTTAAATTGTTTATTTGGATGTCTCATTACATTATATGAAAGAAGGAAATTTCTTAACAGCATTCAAATAATGTTGGAAAATGTTTCATAATCTATAACCCATGCACGAGTTTTCGTTCCAGTTTTTCTTCAGTTTAGCATTGTTGAGACGGAAAAATATTTGTAATAAATAAAACGTTATTTTATTTTATGTAATTGACTATTTGTATGTTAAAAAATTTTAACCGTATTTTACTTCAAAAAGAAAGCAAACCAGTGTTTCAGCTTTTTTTTTATTTATAATTCTTTATATAAATAGTTAGAGAAATGCGAAATCCTTTTTACAAGAAGAAAAAAAAAAAAAAAAAAAAAAAGGGGGAGAAAAGATTGATTGTTGATTTGAAACGTTCACCTATTTAATGGCTGTTCATTTCCTGTTTGCTTTTGCTAATGGATTATGTTTACGGGGGGTCAGTTTCCCTGACACCGGTTACAAATACGTAAGCTTCTAAGCATCAAAATGGCGGTTTGGTATTTTTAATACTAAAATTCATCGAAGGAAAAGTACTTGATTGATAATGATGGAGAGATTTACACCACATGAGATTTTAGCTCAATTCGGGCAGAATCTTCTGCAACTACCTTTAATATGAAAAATATATAACATTAACAATTTACAATGTAGGAAGAAAATAATGGGTTACTGTATTATCGTCGACATTGTTGGTCGTCGCCAATGTATCTTCTTGGCACGAATGATACATAAGTACCACAAATTCAAAGAAGTAACTAGGCAGCATCCTGACTTTCTTACAGTGAATAAATAAACTGAATGATGACCTCAGAATGTTCTATTCTATGGTGCGAATCTAAGCTCATAAGTATTTAGGTATACCAAGATCCAATATCACCAAAAAAATGAATGTCTGTGCAGACATTCAAAACTCTTAAAACGACATTTTCAAAACTGAGCAAAAAATACGCAAATCTGAGTATGCCGCAAAATCAAAATGGCTCCGAATCAAAATGACTCAAGTTTGAAACATGAATATATTAATTTCTGTGAAAACATGCACACCCTCAAGAATAAAACAACATGTGCTCCTATTTGAGTATATGTCCAATGTTTCAAAAATGAGTATGAACTGACTTCTATGTGTTCAGTTTTGAGTATGCCCATGTTTCAATGTTCTGAGTATTTCTGGTATTTCAGAATTGAAAGCATTGGGTCGTCATATTTGAAACAAAAAATTTCATAATAAAAAGAAAACATTGATTTACTCAGATTTGAAAGTGTCATTTTTCTTAGTGTATAAGATAATATCATCGGTCATCTTTTTCTGACCGAAATTTAACTGGCAAGCATTATCTTCCGGACGCAACAACCTATTGAAAATTCCAAAAAGATTCAGAGAAAAATTCAAAAGATTTATTTCCAAAAAAACAGATCGCCTTTCAACAGGACGGCTGTTAAGCTCATTACAGAAAATATGTTAAAGATTACCTCGATCAGAATTATCTAAATCAATTTATAAAGAGGGAATTATTTTTAGAATGGCCTCCCCGTTCTCTAAAGCTGGTGCCTAGATTATTTTTCCTCTAGAGGCAATTGAATACGATATTTTTCAATAAGCGACCAAATTTCATCGAAGAGTTGAGGTAACGGATTACGAAAGGCTGTAATACCATCTCTCCAATCAATAGTTTGAGAGATGGTATTGCAGGTTTTCGTAATTCATTAAAGATTACTCCCAATTCTAGAATTTCCAAAATAATCCATTCAAGATTGCTTTAAATATGATTGGCAACCATAATATTTAAAGAAATCTGGTATGGATTTCTGCAACGGTTCTATTACTGCTAAGAAGTGTAACCAATTAGTTCGAGCATCTTTGAGGTTAAATTGGTTTAGGTTAATTTTTTTTTCACTTTTCATGAAGTTAAAAATTAAAACTTTAATTAGCTATTAACTTTTTAAAAAAATATCGAAGGATTTTTTTTTTTATTATTAACCAGTCGTTGGCCGCGCTGTTCTGAAACAAAAGTTTCTTTTGCTGCCCGTTTCAAAAACAAAGAAAACTAGTCGTTGGGGGCCACCGTAATACTTACCCATCATTGATATGCATAATGTAAAATATTAAAATAAAAATGTGTAAACTACTTATAAAGTGCATTGCAATTCAAATAAAATCGTGGCTTGATGACGTCACAGACTTTAAAGGCTCGATTACTGAATTGCTTGAAAGAAACATCCTTATAACACCAAAAATAATAATCCTATTAACTAGTGGTTTATTGCATCTGATTAAGCGTCAAATTTCCAATTAAAATATATCTCTGAAGTGAAATTTGGATGAAATACAGGGTCATGAAAAATCGAAGAGTGTGGAAAAAAGGATTCCAAATATCTCGGCAACTAATTATCCGATCGACTTCATGCTTTATGTAAAATTTATGTTTTTTTATTGTTTTTTATATTTATTTCTTAAAATAAACAATTTCGAAAATTTTTATATACCTTTCATCAGAACGAATATTTCGAGAGTCCGAAAAAAATTGTTCCGGTTAATCGAGGTTATTGAAATGAAATAGGCTTCTTCCCATTATTACATACTAAGTACATACCAAATTGCAAGTCTCTATCTCAATTTTTTCGGGAGATAAAGCGTTTACAGACACACAGACGGACGGCAAAATTTTTTTTCTAAAAATATGTTTTTCGGAATCTCCAGTGTCTGAAACGTGTAAATCCGTCAAAAAATTTTTTTCGATTTTCAAAACGATTACAAGACTTACCCTATACTACGTATGATGGGTAAGTAAAACTGAAACGTTTTCTAGAGTTTTTTACAGTGCATTAATCAATTTTCTCAACGCGAAACATCGAATGCTATTGATATCAATTCTGAAATAAACATTTTCAGCTGCATAACAGAATTTATACATTCAAGAGTAACAAAACAATGTTAACTTTAATATTGATGCTGTTAATTTAGTATGTTTGTTTGTTGAACATTTTTGTTTAACATGAAAATGTTTACTTGAAAATAGACAGCATCCAAAAAAACCGATATTTCGTGTTGAGAAAACTGATTAATACGTAGTAAAAAGTTCTCGGAAACGTTTCGGTGGCTACTTTAAATCGCGGATATATTTTGGCTTCTGAAGTTTCTGAATTATATATATTTAAATATATACCACCGTTTTTTTCCATAGCTCATAATTTGGCAACTAATGGTCAGATGTGGACGCAAGTTTGTTTTGGGAGGATTATCGACTGTCCTTATTCTAACGGAAACGAACAAAAAAGTTGTATTTATAAAATTTTAACAACTGAATTATTCATTTATAAGTTATAATTATTTTTTTTTATTCGAAACATAATTTTCATATGTATATGACGCCTTATGCAAAAATAAATTACATACACCTATAAAACACTTTACAAGAATTAAAACCATTTATTTATTTATTTTGCATTAATTAGAACTGTAGTCACAACAGCCAGCGCAGAGTTCAGATTTTTTCCCCTACAGTGCTTTTTTGATTCCCCATACATTCATTTTTTAATTTTCATTCTTTTTCAGGTATACCGTCTCTGTTATCAATCTACGACTGCTTTCGTACAAGTAAGTATGCAATTTATTTTTAACCGACATTTTTTAAGGGAGGGGGGGGGGGATTAAATTCATTTGAACAATTTATTTTGATTTAACATGCATATTTTCAAATTCATAGTCATTCTAGCAGACCCATGATAATCTTGGGGTCTCTCATTAATAATAATAATAATAATAATAATAATAATAATAATAATAATAATAATAAAATTGGAATAGCCTAAGAAATACTGCGGTCACTTCACTATAATAAGCCCCAATGTCCATAAACTCTTAAAACAGCAATCACAAATAATGTTAGCTCTAACCTAACTCGACGTTAGGTTTCCCTGCAGATTGCGCACGCAAACACCTCATTTCATTAATATAAAAGAAGATTCTTCAATTTCTTATGTTTACTCTGATGGACTTGATATTTTGTTCACTTCTATCAAACGTATATTCCTATCAGATTGCTTTGTTGTTGTTGGAAAGAGCTTGTTTTTGTAAGAATTCCATGTAAATTTTATAAAAAGTTCGCTCATCTGTGATCTAGATTTTTCTTTAATAATAATAATAATAATAACTTTTGTCACAAAATTTCGTTATGTTAATTAAACATATTTTGTGCTAAAGAAATACCTAGGTAGCAGCCACTGATACTGTTACAGTTAGATCATCGCACACTGTAACACCGTTTAAAATCCAAATAAATGTATTAAACTTTGTATTTCTAACTGTTGGTGTGCGCTATTTAAATTAATATATAGAGTGATATAAAAGAAAATATTGTGAGGGCCGGGCTACAGCTTTAGTTTTTTTTTTTTAGTGGTCTTAACGGACCACCAATGATAGCGAACGTATATTAGTAAGCTTAAAATATGACCAAAATTTACACTTCGTCGTATCTGCTGAAATATATGGTATTTAACAATTTTATGGTACATAAAAATGTACAGCTCAAATGCGGTAATAATAAAAAAATTCCAAAATAAAATCCTACGCTAAAAAATTTTTTATATATAAATTTCAGATAGTTATCTAGTAGTTTAAAGATGTCCAAGTTCCTTGAAATAATTGTAGACTAAAATAATGCAGTTAAAAAATTGTTTTTTTTTTCTGTAAGTAAAAAAATCACTTCCTTTTTGCAGAGTCAATGCGTCAACTGTCCATTTCTTGCTCTTCAAGGCTATGTAAGTATTCATTTTTTCCTTTTTTAAGAGGGGGAGTGGGGGGGGGGAGAGATGTTTGGTTATTACACAGAAAAAAAAATAACCCAATTTGGGTTGAAAGATTCTTAGGTATGTTTCCAAATTGGGCCATGCCTGTTTTGGTTACCACTGTGTATCCATTTTGGGTACTGTTAAATACCCATTTAAAAAAAAAAAAATTAAATTAGTAAAAAAAAAAAATAGTTAAACACGCATTTCAGCGATTTTAGAAATTCAGCCACTAAGGCGGGTTAAATGGGGGGCGAAAGTTTTAAGCCATTTTGCCATATATCATTAGAAGTTACAGAAAGGAGCGTGAAATTCAGGATAACAAATGTATTAAAAACTACTTAAATATGTATTTCAGTAATTTTAGATATTCATCTACCAAGGAGGTTAAACGGGGGTCGAACGTTTTAGGCCATTTTGCCATATATCATTAGAAGTTACAGAAAGGAGCGTGAAATTCAGAATAACAAATGTATTAAAAAATACTTAAATATGTATTTCAGTAATTTTAGATATTGATCTACCAAGGAGGTTAAACGGGGGTGGAAAGTTTTATGCCATTTTGCCATATATCATTAGAAGTTACAGAAAGGAGCGTGAAATTCAAGATAACAAATGTATTAAAAAATACTTAAATATGTATTTCAGTAATTTTAGATCTTCATCTACCAAGGCGGTTAAACGGGGGTGTGACGATGATAATTAAAGAGCAACTGATGGGAATATTTATGTGTGAGCAATAACCCAATGCAATAAAGTTGCATGACGTTCTTTTGGTCAAATTCTTTGAAGAGAATCACATCAAAATAATAAAATAAATAAAACATTCTTACTTGTTCTTTAAATAATAAACTCAGACTACTTGAAATAAAAACTCCTTTAGAATAGGATCCAATATATTTATTATCATCTTGAGGAAGGAGGAAGGATGAGATGATAGAAGCAGCTGCACATCAAGGCTTTATAAAGTTCTGGCTCAAACATCATAAAATTCGAAGAATCTTTAAAATATTCCTTCTGGCCACGTCCATGAAGAGTTATAGAATTAATTCAGGAGTCAATTAAATTTCCAGTTGATTTAAACTTTTAAAACATTAAATTTAAAATTTACAACAGCATTTTTATAGAATAATTAAAAACTTTGAAAACGCAAAATTGATCTCCATAAGAATCTGCACACGGCGAAATTTCTCGGATATGAGAGCCGGCACTAAGCCAGGCCTACAGACCAGCCCACGTTTAAAATAACTTTTTACAGCATCTTTTTAATTAAAATTCTGTTTGAAAAATGCGCTACATTAGTATTTATACCCATAATAGGGGTGCACAAATGTGAGAGCAAGATTAATTTAAACTAATTTGTTGATTATGAATTACGCGAAAATAAAAAGAGCAAATCAAAAACTCATTAACATTTAACAATTAAAAGAAGCCTTCTAATTTGCATTTGAAAGACACGCCCCATCGCCTGCAGCGCCAAGGTAGACGAAACATTAAACAGCTCCCGAAATCACAGCTAGCAGGAATCAAACAAGAGCGGCGGTGACGCATGCGCAAAACGCAGGAGCGGGGTGAGAGCCGCCGAATGACGATGACGTCACAGCTCAGCGCCGATTGAAGAGAACACGGAGCGTGAAGGAGGGATGCCTCGCAGAGAAAACCACCACGGCTCAATGCTTGTTCAAAACGAACAAAGACACAATGAGGGGGGAAAGCACCGCTGTAGAAACAACATGCGCGGCGCTTGTTCAAAACGAACAAGAGCAAGAAAGAGGGTGAGCAGCTGTGCCGAGAAAACAACATCGCATCGCATAAAAGTTACACTGGAAAGGCTATAGCATACAGAAATACGTTGAGCTGAAATATAAAATTAAAAAGAATTAAGACTGTGATATATCTTTATCAAAGGGGGTGGAAAGTTTTATGCCATTTTGCCATATATCATTAGAAGTTACAGAAAGGAGCGTGAAATTCAGGATAACAAATGTATTAAAAAATACTTAAATATGTATTTCAGTAATTTTTGATATTCATCTACCAAGGAGGTTAAACGGGGGTCGAACGTTTTAGGCCATTTTGCCATATATCATTAGAAGTTACAGAAAGGAGCGTGAAATTCAGGATAACAAATGTATTAAAAATACTTAAATATGTATTTCAGTAATTTTAGATATTCATCTACCAAGGAGGTTAAACGGGGGTCGAACGTTTTATGCCATTTTGCCATATATCATTAGAAGTTACAGAAAGGAGCGTGGAATTCAGGATAACAAATGTATTAAAAATACTTAAATATGTATTTCAGTAATTTTAGATATTCATCTACCAAGGAGGTTAAACGGGGGTCGAACGTTTTAGGCCATTTCGCCATATCTCAGCAGCAGTTTTAAGTATGAGCGTAAAATTCAGTATTACAAATATACTGAAAAAATAGTTAAACACGTATATATATATATGTGTGTGTGTGTTGCTGCAGTTATATGTACTGTATTTAATTTATACGATTTCATAGGCTGGATAATTTTTAAGAGCATTTTAAAAGTAATTGCTGGATCAAGAATGATGTCCTTATATATATGTTCGATATTGAATAAATCGTGGTTTCTACGGCAACAATACTGTTCTCTTGTCGCCTACACTAACAATATCGAATAGAATCGACAATCCTCAGAATCGGACCTTAATTTTGTGCTTGAAACAATTTTAATCAATTTTAATTTTGTTCTAATACGATGGTTAAATTTCATTATATATACATGTATATGACAAAACTTTAATTATAAAAGTATAGCACTCACTGTAGAATACTTATACTTTTCGTATCTCGGGGCTGAAAGACTATTTCTTTAATAAGACCAGAAGTAAAAGATTGCTGGCATTTTCAAAATTTTATTTATTTCTTGACACAAAGCACACACATTACGACACATTACACGAATATATAGGACTTCACTTTCACATTTTCGTAGAACAAAATAACCCATGACATAACAATATTCTGTTTTTTTAACACCGCTCTTCGAAAAAAACATACTTCCATCGGCAAAACTCACATGACAACTCCACTGAACGAAAAAATTTCTAGATCACGTGATGCGTGGCGCATTTCGCCGGGAAGAGTCTAATTTTCATGAAGGGGTTTTCTGCGTTACATCCTCCCCATCTGTTTCCGACATACGTCTCGGAGAGGAAACAGGATATTTTCTGGGTCTCCCCCTTTTTCTCAGGGGTGCAACTGGAGTAGTTTCAGTTTCTTGGAATGGTGTCAAGGCTGAAACATGATAAGACCCAATTCTCTGAGTAGGATTGTCTAGACTGGCAATGTCATTGTCACCAGTGATTTTTGAGTCAAAACTATATATGGCCAAGGCAACACTAGATACCGGGCTTGCTCATTCACTATCAAAACGTCACAAATGGTGGCTGACCGCGACCAGCGATTGGTCCAAAGCAACGCGCCCATCGTTTTGTGCCAATCGCTGTATGTCTTTCCTCCTAGTCAGCCACCTTTTGTGACGTCATCATAATGAATGAGCAAGCCCGGTATGTAGAGTAGCCCTGATATGGCCCATCCCTCTTAGGCATAAATTTTGCTGTTTTCTGGTTACTTGCCTTGCTCACAGGGTGTAAGGCAACCCATACTTTTTCACCAGGTGTAAAATAAACTCTTCTACGATTTTTATCATAATATTTCTTACGCTGATCTTGTTTTATTTCAACTCGCTCTTTCACTTTCTTTGAGACATCTGCAAGACGTTTAAGATATGGAGTTATTTCAGGAACAAAATTGTCATTTTCCACAACTGCTCTAAAATCGTTCACCACATCATCGATTGTTCTTAGTTCTCGACCAAAATGCAGATAGGCAGCAGTTTGGCCTGTTGTATCAGATTTGGCAGAGTTCATAGCAAATCTAATAAAAGGAAGTTTATCAATCCAGGAATCGTGTTCATCCCCAACAAGGATTGCTATTCGAGGTTTCAAGTCTCTATTTTTCCGTTCGACTGGGTTGGCCTGAGGGTGGTACAAAGGTGTTAATGATTGGTCAATTTCAAGAATGTAACAAACTTGTTGTAGAACAGCGCTCACGAACTGAGGGCCATTATCACTTAAGAGTCTTCTTGGGATACCGTAACGAAGGAAAATCTCTTCAATCAGCGTAGTCGCACATTCTTGGGCAGTGGCAGTTGTTAAGGCAAACAGTTCTACCCATTTAGTGGCACAATCTTCTACTATAAAAATCCATCGGTGCCCATCTTTACTACGAGGCAATGGTCCAAAAAGATCAATGCTGAGTGTCTCAAAGCGTTGAGCATAAGCAGGTGTTCGCAATAAACCAGCTGGTTTCTGATTTGTTGATTTATAACGAGCGCATTCTGGACACTTCTTCACGTATTCAGAAATGTAGGATCTCATGCCTGTCCAATAATATCTCTTAGGAATTCTCTGATAAGTACCTGCTTCACCATAATGTCCGGCTGAGGGGTCGTCATGATGAAGTTTCAAAATGTTTTGTCTTTCTTGTACTGGAATGACCAGTTGGGCTTCCTCGGCGTCTGATTCAGGAGCATACCGGTAAAGCACACCTTGATTCATCAGGAATCCTCTATCAGTCCAATTGGCGAAGTCTTCACTTTTCTGTTCATCTTCAAAACAATCTATAATCTTTTTAAGATTTTCATCTTGCAACTGAGCTTCTCTGATATCCTTTGGACTTCTTGTTGGCATGTCTATGCTGACAAAGTTGCATGTCTCACAGAAAGCAGACTGATGACTACAGACAGGACGTGATAGCATGTCAGCCACAACATTAGATTTTCCAGGTTCATATTCAATTTTCAATAAGAACGATTGTACTTGTAGTGCCCAACGGGCTAATCTCCCCGATGGTGACTTAAGGCTCAGAAGCCATTTTAAAGGTTGGTGGTCCGTAGCTACAACTACTTCTTGACCTTCCACATAGCCACGAAATTTTCCTAAGGCCCAGACTACAGCTAATGCCTCGCGTTCCGTAGTGGAATAATTTCTTTCAGCACTTGTAAGAAGACGGCTAGCGTATTCTATGGGATGTTCAGAGGTCTTGTCATCACCCTGTAGAAGAACAGCGCCAAGAGCATAGTTACTAGCGTCAGTACGCAGAATAAATGGTTTGGTCCCATCAGCTTGCTTAAGCACAGGAGGTGTTATGAGACATTGTTTTAGAGTTTCAAAGGCTGTTTGCTCTTCGTTTCCCCATCTCCAAATAACTTTCTTTTTCGTTAGATTGCTAAGGGGCCTTGAGATATCAGCAAAATTCGGTATAAATCTTCTGTACCAAGAATACGTCTGTAAGAAAGACTGAATCTCTTTCACATTTTTAGGAGGAGGTATAGCTTTAATTGCAGATACTTTGTCTGGATCTACTTCTAGACCATTTGGTGTTATCCAGTGCCCAAGGTACTTGACCTTTTCACAAGAGAGATGACATTTTTCACGCTTGGCATCTAATTTAAGTTCTATGAGTCTCTCGAACACAGCCGTAAGATCTGAGAGATGTTTCTCAAAGGTGTCTGATAAAACGATGATGTCGTCTAGGTATGACAAAGCAAGGACATCCTTAAGACCATTTCTAAATTGATCTATCATTCTCTGAAACGTAGCTGGAGCGTTCTTAAGTCCAAAAGGCATCTTTAAGAAACGAAAAGTACCGAAAGGACAGACAAATGCAGTTTTATCTTGATCTGGTGGGTAGACTCGGACTTGGTGATATCCTGAACGAAGATCTAAAGTTGACATATAAGAAGTATGCTTGGCTTCATGCAAAAGGTCGTCCATTCGAGGTAATGGATATTTATCTGCCACTGTAACTGCATTTAATTTTCTGTAATCAATGCATAACCTCATACTACCATCCGGCTTTGGTACGAGAACCACCGGTGAACCATAAGGTGATTCACATTCTTCTATGATTCCCTGAGCTAGAAGATTATCTATTTCTTTCTTAGCAGGAGTCATCCGATAAGGTGGCACAGCAATAGGAGCACTATCACCTGTATTGATACGATGCTCTACATACGGGGTTGTCTCTCCCCCTGGTTGAAAGCATTTTTCATACCTTTTTAGAAGACCATTCAGTTTTTCTCTTTCGTCAGAAGTTAAATTTTTTCCTTCATCTTCACGTAAGGCGTATGGACTAACTTCGACCGCACCAGCTGATGAATTATTTTCTTCAACGTATTCATCTACAAAATGAAACTTTTTCTGAGGTTTATTACTGAAATACCACGTTTTGTTGGCAGTATCTAACACCATGTTAGCATTGTGCAAAAAATCCATGCCTAAAAGCGTTCTATTACCCTTAGCATTTGGTAATACAATGAACTCCGTTTTGAAGACTCGCCCTTCAATCTCTACTGGAACTGTAGCAGACAAAGTTTCTCTGGCTACTGTAATTCCGTCAGCCAACGTGACATCATGAGTATGGTGTTTCAGTGCAACACCAGTTTTTAAAAATAGTTCATACATACGTTCTCCCGCAATGGAACGATTTGCTCCTGTATCTGCAGAGACTAACACTTTCTTATTGCATATCGTGATAGGCACATTTGGAGCTGAAACTGTTGAAGTATTTAAACTATACAACTTAAGACAATGTGCTTGCACATTTTCTTTTTTAACCGAAGGGGTACAATCCGGGCATTTCTTTTTTATAAATCCCACTTTACCACATCCATAGCAAACAATATCAGATTCTAAGCGTCGATTACCAAACTTATGAGATCTGTCTTCGTTTGGAGGCTTACTCTGCTTCCAATTATTATCTCGACGAGAAAACTCTTTTTTCACTTGGGGTACAACCGGATCTCTTTTTGGGAACGTACTTCGTATAATTTCATAGGCATCTAGTTTTTCGGCGAGGTCGACTGGCGAATTTAAATTTTCCCACTCATCTAACATATGCTGTTTGCATTCAACAGGCACGCGCCTTTTCATTTGATCAGCTATGATCAGATCCTGGAGTGCTTCAAAAGACGTTACAGTTAACTCTTTAAGCCAGTTTTCAAAATAATCTCGAAGTTCGAAGTAATAATCTCGCCAAGAGATTTCTTTTACCTTGCGATGAGCAAAGAACAACTGTCTGAATTTTTCGGCACTAATTTTAAACCGTTTTAGTAGTAAATCCTTAACATGCGAAAAATTCGAAGCGTTTTCTTCCGATTCACGAGCGATAAGCGCAGAAATAGAAGATGGGATAACACTGAGTAAATACGATACCCATAGATGCTCAGGTACCTTCGAGAGCTTTAACTGGCGTTCCAGGAGCACCAAAAACAAAGTTACATCATCTGTTTCTGGCCTGAATGTAGGCAACAACCTTTGGACATCTATCTTACTTTCCGCGTGTGATATTATCCCTGTCGCATTACCACCTATCACTCCACTGGAAGCACTTTGGCCCTGAACCTGTAACTTAAGCTTCTCAAGCTCAAAATTCATCTCAAGCTTTTTAAACTCCATCTCTTCTGCCCTACGCTTCTCTTCTAATTGCAGCTCTTCTGCCCTACGCTTCTCTTCTAATTGCAGCTCTTCTGCCTACGCTTCTCTTCTAATTCCAGTTTACGCTGTGCTAACTCTGCTTCTTTTTGTTTATCCTCTAATTCCCGCCTACGTTGTTCTTCTTCCCGAGTTGCAATTTGATTCCTGACTAATGAATTCACAAAATCAACATCGAACGAGGGGGAGGATTTGATTTTTTCCCGCAATGTGACAACGGTCATAGTGGTTTGCACATCTAAATTCATTTCTAACGCAACCTGGAACAAATCCTCTTTGCGAGCTCTATTAAGTTCAGACATTTTAAAATTTTAGCAAAACAACCAGCCGAAAATCCCATAAATGCCAAAAATTTCGTTTAAACCGTACCCCAAACGTGAGTTTTGCCGTTACAAATCATATAAACTTTTAATAAAACAAAACAGTGAGCTTTAACCATAATATAAACTATTACTACAAAACAGAACAAACATTAAAAATAAACTGGATTTCATAACGCGACACATTCAAAACAATATTTCAAATGAAATAAACGGCAACGGAATAGTTGTCACTTAAGTAATATTCTAAATGAAAACAAAACACATAACTGAATAATTGTCACTTGAATAATATTCTAAATGAAATCAAAACACATAACTGAATAATTAAATTGTTCCTTAAATAATATTCTAAACGAAATCAGAACACATAACGGAATAATTAAATTCTCAACCAATAATATTTTTAAATTACTAAGACAGCTTAATATCGGTTTTGTTCAGTACAATTTAAAAACTTTCTACCTTAAAAAAAAAATCAAAACAACAAAACTTGCATAACTTACTCATTCAGTTTTAAATTCCACAATAATGCTTCTTTTCTCAATCGAGAACTCAGAATTAAATACTTACGTCCAATATTAAATAAGAACAAATATTTACATCGAAACTGTACTCAATTATTTTAAAATCAATAATAAAAGAAAAACAAAAAAGTAATCAATTCTTTTAAAACCAATAATAAAAGAAAAAGAAAACATCTTTATGATAACTGAAATAAAATTACGAATACTTTATATTAATTTGACCTGAAAACGATAATATAATAATTTTACTTGAAACTGATATCAGTTTTACCTTTTTTTTTTTTTTTTCTTTTCTGAATCAATAAAAATTTATTTCAACACTTTCACGATAAGCATTCAAGAATGAAATCAAAAGTAGAGGAGGGGGAGGGGGGAAGGGGAAATAATGTAAGAACAAAATAAAACATAACAAAATAATGCAAGAATGAACCAAAAAATGTTGAGAATAATTCTTTAGTTTTTATAAAAAAAAATACGGATCAGTTTTTTACCAAGTCACTCATGAGTTACTCATCCATTGAATAATTTGTAGAACTCTGTAAACGAAGATTAAGAACACATATAATGCACAATTTTCTTGGGCGTACACAAAACACTTTTTAGAACTATGAAACGAATAACACATATCGTACGATGCAATGGCGTATGGCGACGATCCTTCGCGCCATTTCTTGATTGTAGCTTATGAAATCAGAAGCTCTGAAAGCTTCCTTCTTTATTTTAAAACTAAATCACTGCGTGTTGTAGAAATTTAGCACTTTTCACTTGATTTGTAGAAATAAATCATTTTATCACTTTTCACAATATCATTATATAAATCCCTGTGGATTTCTAGCCCCACGTTGGGAGCCAATTTTTTATAGCACTCACTGTAGAATACTTAAACTTTTCGTATCTCGGGGCTGAAAGAATATTTCTTTAATAACACCAGAAGTAAAAGATTGCTGGCATTTTCATAGATTTTATTATTACTTGACGCAAAACACACACATCACAAAAACTTTACATGACACGTATATATAAGATTTTACTTTCACATTTCCCGCGAACAAAACAACCCATGACATAACAATATTCTGTTTACAACACCGCTCTTCGAATAACATACATCTTACGGCAAAACTCACATGACAACTGCACGAAAGTATTTCTAGATCACGTGATGCGTGGCGCATTTCGCCGGGAAGAGTCTAATTTTCGGGAAGGGGTTTTCTGCGTTACAGCACTTCAAATATTCATTAACTAGCTAACCCGCCCGGCGTTGCACGGGCCAAAAATATTAATAATCTGTTCTATACGAAACTTAAACCAAACCCCGTCGTAATCGGGTCCATAGAACCAGAAATACTCCTACAGTTCCACTTTCCACCGCCAGGGGGCGCAGTCTGTTCTGGAAGAGGCCTTTTCAGAACACTTGACCCAACCAAATTCCCTTGTAGAATTGAAATTTAACTACGGGTAAACATTGCCAAAATAGCGAAAATCGTGAAAGTGGGTTACGTAATCGATCGGTTTCTAAAGGGTTAATGTAGATATTTTTTAAAACCCAACCGTGCATTTTGAAGAAAATGAACGTGTCTATGATCTGGAGTCTACTGTTTGTCCGTACTTGCATTTCCCGAGTCGATGCCGATTTTTAAATCTGGACCAAAAAAAGGAAATTCGCGTGAGTGAGTTTTGGAAAGGATTTTTTCTCGGAGGGTTAAAATTAATTTTTTTCAAAATGGATACCAGATTTTAAAAAACAAAGGGATATAGATTAGGCACGGTATTTTTAGTTTTTCGTATCTTGTTTATAAACGCCAATTCGGATTTTTAAAGATAGGAGAAATAATTAAAAAAGCGAAAGTGACTTACGGTTAAAAACGTTTTCGAAAGGGTTAACGTGATTTATTTTTTAAACTAAAGGTTTCTGCCTAAACCCGATAGAACGTAGATGTCTTTAGGTGTGTTTGCTTTTTGTTTGGTTATTTTAGAAAGCCGATGCCAGATTTAATATATAGCAGAAAATCAGAATTCGCAAAAGAGAATCCTGCGCACGAATTTTTTTTGAAGGGTTAATATTCGTATTTTTCAAAAACAAATACAGATGTCAAAAAAGGAATAAATGTAGATATTGTCTGGTATTTTTAGTTTTCCGTACCTGTCTCTGAATCGCCGATGCGAATTTTTAAAAATTGCCAAAATCGCAAAACGGCATACAGAAAATATACTTTTTCGAAGGGTTATTTTTTGCATTTTTTAAAACCAAAAGTGGCTTTGAAAAGGACAAAGACAGTTCTTTAATTTGGTGACCTTCGTTTTTCCGTATATTTTGTATTCCGGTAGATGCAAAGCTCGGAAAACGGGAGAAAATAAAAAACACGAATTCGATGCTTTTTGATTATTATTTTTTTTTTTGAAAGGGTTAACTGTAAAAATTTTTCAAACCAACCAGATCGTTCGAGACGTAAAAGTATGTTCTTTTATGTATGTTCTTTCAGAATATGTAAACGGTTTTTCCGTATTTTTAGCCGTTTGTCCATGGCGAATTTAGAAATACTTTTTAAAAAAAAAAACGTAATGTCTTCTGCTTTCTTTCTTCTGTTCCGGAAGATACGGAAATTGGTTTCTGGACATGCGCCAGCTAGATTCAAAATAATGACTTTTTTATTTGTGATTTTTGATCAGTTTTTAATTGATAACTACTTTAATTTTCAAAATATTAAAATTCTGACGTAATGGTGCACCAGGAGAGGGTTTGGACTACCTAAATCTAAATTTGCAGCCTTCTAGGTGGGCTAGATTTTCCTAGCCATCGCCAACAGACACACACACACACACAGAGCGAAACGTTCTTTTATTAGTATAGATTTCATTATGTTTGATATGGTGTAACATCATTAAAATTCGCTTGAAACGATTTTCTCCCATTGACCGTAATGTAACAGATTACTTTTGACTGTCCCTGTAAAAGCTATACACTTCATTTTCAATAGCGATCGTGTCATAGTAAATGTCAATAACATACAATAATTACAGGGCAATCCCTGTATATTTAGGAGAGTTAGAGCTCGGATAGACAAACCGAAGTCAAAACACTTTTCAACTAGGTTGGAAAGTGTTAAAAATGGTTTTCACCTATATTTTGTAACCCTGGAAGCTCATATTGGTTCCCCTAGTATAAATTAAATTTAAATATAAAAATCATTGTTTGTAAAAAGTGATTCGAAGACAAACATATTGATGACTGAACATACGAAAGATTTTTAATGTTTAGATAATTTTCTTGAGATGTTTTCTATATATGACAGAATGCATGTGTGTCCCTATTGTGATTTTAAAGAAAAACTGAAAAATTAAGTAAAAATTTTATTTTTAAATGCACATGTAGTATTTATTATAATGCAATACTTGAGTAACCCTTATTCTTTTTTTTTTATTTCAGTCTTTCAGCTGCTTTGGAAATGTAAGTACTCTTAAAGTTTCATAGTTTATTTATTGACATATAACCAGATGTTGCGCAAATTTTAGAATTTTTCGGATTTCTGGTCCCTGTTTTGTTTACATTTTAAAAAAATAATTTGAATTTAATAATGCACTCGAAATTGTAATAAATGCTTACAATAAAATAAAATAATAAAAATTAAGAAAATTATTATTCCTTTTTTTAAATATTAAAAGTAAAGGTCGAGTAAATAATTAATAATGCCTAAATAAATATGCATAATGATGAGATACTTTTTTCTTGAATTATTCAATGCAACTCTCCCTATAAATATACACTAATAATTCAAATAAAAATCTTAAAACAACAAAGTTTTATTTCATGTTTCGTGATGCTTACTAACCAAAAAGCTTGATTAATACATAAATGTATTTGGTAAAAAGTTCGTGATCGCCATTTGATATCAGCGCTATCTTGAAATTTTACAGAAATAAATTTATGCTTCCTTAATGATAAAACCATGAGTTCAATAATATTAACCAGAATTCCATATTAAAATGTATACGGAATGATATAAAAAAAAATTAACTTAAATTTTTCACCTTCATCATAACTGTAAGTTTCATTGTTTACATCTGAAGCTTTGTACGGATTTTAGGGTTGCGGATTTGCTACTGTATTCCAAATTCTTTGTATAATGGTTTTTCAATTTTTATCAAAAATAATGTTATAAAGCCTCCGCTTACAAGGTGTGCGCAATGCAATAAGCTAAATACAAAAATTCAGACTCAAAGCGCAGTCTTTAATTACGCAGCCAAATTACTGAAAAATTGATTTTGATTATATACAGACGTGCTGTTTTACACCTTTCGGAAATTAGCTAAGAAAAAAAATCTGAAGATTCGTAGATTGTCAGGGATATACTCGATATCGCGGCTCCTAATGGTTGTGGAACTCCATAATTCTGAAATTTTACAGATAACGATTTAGCTGTAAATTTGGCCGCCAAAATTTCCAAGAGTGCTACCAAATATGTCAGTATTACCAGTATTTTGTATTTGGGGTTCATTTAAGGTTTTATGACGCGGGCGGGTCAACTAGTCATTTTTTATTTGCAATTAATGTGAAGGATTTTGCTTAATGCGTACTATAGTGCGAACAATTTTTTCACAAATTGACCAGAGAATATCGAAACTGGTTTCCTACATTATTTTTTCAAAAGCCACTTTGGTTATTGAAAGATCGAGATGCCAGTTATAGTGATAAAGAGGGGAGGGGGGGGGGGGAAGAGAGATTCCGCCACCAAAAACGTGTGAGATTCAAAAATATTGCTAACGGTAGTTCGCCGATATTATCATCATCAATCAGAATAGGATGTAAAAGACCAAATTTTCGAGTGTGAGTAAAACTTAAAATGATATGATAAAAAATCATTTGTTCAACTATAGCAAAGAAATGTGAGAGATTACTGTATTTAGAGTTATGTTAATACAGTAATTTCTTCGCATATTTTGTTTATCCTGAGTAATTTATTCTTTTTGCATTAACGAGTTGACATTAACTTGCCCCCCCCCCCCCCCTAAAATTACTAAATTTAAAAAAATCTGTTTCTTTTAGTATAAAGTTGGTAAAATTCTGTCAAAAACAGAATTAAATTTTTTCAACGCAAGGGATTATTCTATACTTTTCAAATGTTTACATACTTTAATGCGGACTTCGGTTAGGGTGGACGAAAAATGGCATTTCTTAGAAGTCCGCAGTAACGCATTACCCCTTTAATGGACATTGGTTTCCCTACGAAACCACAAAATTTTAATTACGAAATTCAACAATGACAGCAGAATTTTAATAGAAATGTTTTCCAATTATTATGTATGTGGAATATCGCTTTTTTCTTATATACAAATAAATTTGTTTGTAATTTTTGGTGTCAATCATTTATTTGAACATTTTAGCAATTGAAGTGCTTTATCCGTTAAAGGTTTAACAGGAGTTCACTGCATTTGTATAATTTAAGGATCTTTTCTTACATACATTTTTTTTTTCCTAGACTGCATTTCCGAGAAACATGACTCCAGCACAAGCTCAGTGTATGATACAAAGATGCCAGAATGTAAGTATTATTAAATTTCCCTAAATAAACAATGGACATCACAGGCATAGACTACGAAACGCTCTCCAGCATTGCGAGATAAGTTCCCATCCTGTGTCTAACGTATTTATTCAAAGTATTTTGTGTGGCCCTATTAAAAACTATAAATACCATACACAAAATTTTTATTTCAAACCTTGTCCGATTTCACAAGGTTAATTTTTGTAACTTTACTTGCAAACACCCCCACTTTCATCTACATTTATATAGATGAGAATTCAATTTGACCGACAAATTTTCACTTAATGTACAACCATGGGGAGACGGCGTACCATCCCTGCTAACTTTAAGAATATAAATAGAGTGTATTTTTAAAAATCAATACTTTCTTTTTTAATTTTCTACTCTTTAGTGTTTAAAATATTTATTGCAGTTTCATAGCGAGTTGGCCTATTTTAGTGAACGTGGTTCGGAGCATAATTAACTCCATTGTTGTTGTAACAACATACAGTTGAAACTTGTAATTATAAAGAATATTTCGTGATTTATCACCTGCGCCCGGCTAACAGAAAAATACCCTAAAATTAATTTATAATTAAGTTCTAAAAATATTGAAATGTTGTATTGCCACCAGAAACACATCTGTGTATATATATATATTTTTTAATTAAATCTAGCATATCAGGAACCAAATCAAAAATAGGTTACAAAATTCCATCTTTACATATATGAACCAAGTTGTGTTAAATAAAATAGTGTAAAAATATACCGGTACTTTTCGGTTAGCCGGGCGCCAGTGATATATGTACATATATAAATACATATATATATATATATACATACATATATGTATATATATATGTGTATGTATATATATGTATATGTAGATATGTGTAAATGTGTGCGTGTGTGTATATATACATGTATACATATCACTGGCGCCCGGCTAACCGAAAAGTACCAATATACCGGTATCAATAGATTAGATAGTATTAAATGGTGTGGATAAATTAAGACGAATTAAAATTTGAGGTAACTTTTAATTTTTCAATAGTAACACCCGATTTTGACAAGATTTTTATTAACAATTTAAACTTACGTTTTAACACCCAGTTTCATAATGTGTAGCCGAAAAGATTTGAAATAAAAATTATTAAAAGTTTGGCCTCTCTCATTATTTTTCTATATTTTCATCCATATTTTCTAAAATCGAAGACACCAGTAGAAGGTGCTGTTACGTAACAAAAATTTAATTTCGAAAAAAACCTTTTGTTGTAATTTTTTTTTATTGGTATGATATATTTAAAATGCTAACAAATGACACTAAAAACTCTCCCAGAGAAACATATGATCATGTTTAACTATTAAATGTTAAAATTATTAAACATAAAAATATTTAAATATGCGTCATATCTTCAATAATAATTTATTTTCGCTTTACCATATATGGTTAATTACTTCATCCATAAAATAAAATATTTTTTTGAAAAAAAAAAAGTGACAAAACACCTTCTTTCATTCCTGTCTTTAATTATAATCTTACGCTGATTTTTTGTATTTTAAATTGTTTTATGAAGTTTTTTTGTATTTAACATTCCAGCGGGCGCGCTGTTGCAAATTATACGACTAATGTGATTTTTCCAACATTTTGTTCTCACAAATGGCACAGAAATTAAAATTCATTTTTTTCTACGTCATCGGTATGTACAATTGTTCTTCTAACATGTCTCTTATTACTGTTGAAAATCTTTCATAACAATAATAAGAGCGTAATCCTTCTATATTAAAAAAAAGTAATCTGGAACCGAGCCAAAAACGAAATGGACCAATCAAATTCTGCGTAGATATTCCGGGTTATTCTCATCGCTTTTTTACGAGGGACTTTTTTTGAGGAGCTATTACTTTTTTTTTCTAGCCATCCTACGGATTCGAAAATCATACCACCAGACGCTAAATATAACAAGCTTTCAGAAATTAAAAAAATTATCATGGTCGGACAATAACTCAAAAAATCCTTAAAAAATCGAGTAAAAAATCTTTTATTGAAAAAGTCTTTTTATATTGTTGCCAATTTCTAAATAAGCACAAAGGATTATGTTTTATCTCAAATAAAAAATGTATTTGCGCGAGACTATTAAAAACAATAATGAAAGTTTAAAATAATAATTAAATGATCGCGTGTTGAAAGCAAGAAATAAAGAAAATTATGTCATAAAAATTGTGTTTACACATGAATATTAAAAATAAAAAAGATGAATTAAATGAAAAAGCATTATAACCAGTTAAATGAAAAAGCATTATAACCTGATTACAGAAGATAGTCGCCGTTCGTGATATCATCATCATCTTTTTAAAACGGGATATATTACCAGGTTTTAAGAGGTTCTGAAATCAGAACGGGGGTTGGTGAGCGTAGCGAGCAGGGGGCAGAGCCCCCTAGTAGCGTAAATAATAATTAGTAATAGCAGGACCGTGCGAAGAGAAAACTGCACCCGGGGCAAAATTTCAATTTGGCGCCCCCATTTATCATAAACACCAACCCACTCCTCTCCCCCCGCCACATACTATTAAAATTTTCATCTCCCGTTAATGCAAAATCCATATTTTAAAAGTTATTCAATATTATATTTTCTATTCATTGAGGGAACACTGATGTTTTCAGTATTATTTAAAGTATTATAAATTATAAAGTATTATTATTCAGCATTTATCAGCTATCAGAACATGCCTATTAACAGCTGCACTCAAGTTCTCTTGTATTTCAAAATAATCAGATTGTTTCGAAGAACTAGTAGTTCCCGAATCATCAGGTTAAATTTCAATTGCAGTTGCAGTAATCTTAAGAGTTCCAGATTTCAACCAGTTATCCATTTTAAATATAAAACCAAATCATTCAAGTAATAACTAAACACTTCAAATTAAATACTCATTAAAAGGAAGGAAGCTTTCCAATTAGTATACGTTAATAATATAACTCCGCTTATTCGAAAACGAAAATAAGGACCTGCTTTTCAACACATTTTAAAATAAAACATTAAAACCAGAAGCTCTGGCATAATCTAGGCGTTTTGTAATTATTATTAAAAACGGGGATAAAAATAAGGCGGAGGGAAAAGAACATTGGTATGATCAATGGTAGTTTTCGCAAAGATTGGGAAAATATATAAGTACTCTAGCAATATGATTAGCAGTGGGCGGAGCTAAAGACATAGAATAATCAATGGCTTATTAAGATGCTCATTTTGAGTGTAATATATTGGAGTTAAAGTGACATAACCTGAAACTAACTTTGTAATCCAAAACTATCAACTTTGTGTTTTCAGTTAAACCATTTTTGTGATTTCCACCATTACCGATATTATTTCCACGTACCCAGGTTGGGAACTGCTGCTTTAAAGAAACAAGCAGATGAAAATTTTTCAATGCTTTTTTTCTTTTAATAATATGACGTAACCGTTTAATAACATAAGTGTTTACTTGTATAAAAAAAAAAGAAAAAAAAAACACGTTTTAAATAACTAATAAATCATTAAAAATACAGATAAAGAGTCACTTGATGATGTAACAAATACGACATACATAACAAACCGAGGCTAACGAAAAAGAAAGGCTACCGTGGTGCTTTACGCATATCTTTTTTTACAGACCGCCGGAGTCACGTGATGCTCGAATCCACCAATGCAGGTGTACGAAAAGAGTATCACGTCACTCTAGCGGTCTATAAAAAAATATAAGTGGACCGCACCGCAGTAGCCTGTCTTTTTCGTTAGCCTCGTAACAAACGCGTCATTACAAAAATTATCATTGTTCAGCCTTTCCAACAATAAAAGAACTACATTTGGCTGACTATCGACAATTTGGCAAGATTTCGCCAAATGGTGGAGTCAAATAGGAACCACCCTATTAATGTGTAGTAGGATTATTACGAAATTCAAATTGATAATTAAATGTGTTATTTGAAAGATATTCTTATTTTACATTCATACGAGCTGTCAAAATCTCAAAGTAATTTATTCTGAAATTAGAAATTGAAATTTTCTTTGTATGGTATCTGATCATTATATTTTATATTATGTAACATTCTAGAAGCTAAATTTTATTAATCATTAATTAACAAATCAGTGTATGAAACATCAAACCTTATTGTGTTGTATGTGTTATCCATACAGTATAAGAATAACATCACTAAAGTCCATGGGTCAGCTATAAGCTATAACACACCTCGGTAGTTCCAGGTATACAAGAAACACGGCAGTTCTATGGATACACAAGAAACACTAGGGGTATACAAGAAACAAGATATAGTTCTAGGGGCATATAAGAAACACGGCAAATCTAACAAAAATACGAACTCTCAGAATAATCACACTTTTTTTCTTTTGTTAATCTATGTATAATTATTTCAGGGAGTGGCACAGACTCCGGTCTATCTTGGACGGAAAAAAAGAGAATACTCTGCAGACGAAGAGGAATTAAGTGAGGAAACACAAGACAATATGCAAGTGGTTGGTCAAATTGATTTATTAGTTGATTCAGAATTTGATTATGAAGAGTTATTTTAACGTTTCATTTCAAATGCACATTTGTTTGCTATACGTGTAAAAAAAAAGTAATAAAATTTTATGTATACCTTTTTTTCTGCAATATTTTTTTAAACATTACGAATACACTGAAATAATTTAAGTGGTTGTGGGAATTCATTGGCTTGAAAAGTAAGCATATTTTTTCGTTTTTTTATCATTTTATGCCTAGAAACATTTATAAGTGTTTTTCATAGGAGAAAAAAAATTAAAAAACTTTTTTTCGAAATTAATTTTTTAAAAATGCACCTTTTGGACTTGCTTTACTTCGAAGTTGCTCAGTATGTGCACACTCCGTTGTACCCAAGATTTTTCTGGGTGGTTTCATTTAAAACCAATAAAACGAAAATATCGATAATTGTCCAGTCCTTGACAGACTATTTTTTGAAATTTTGCATGTTTAACAAAATGGCAGACTATCAAACTTAGTGTATCAGTTTTAAACAACAAAAAAAACTATTTTGTTTTGTTTATAAAAGATGAACAAATTGAAAAAAAAACAAGTTGGAAATTGTACGTCAAACGTTACAAACGAGGTGCGTTCGTACGCACGTTTTAGAATTAAATTCATGATATCCCGTGCGTAGAACGGGTTAAACAGCTAGTTAAGTATATATTTTATGACACTGTTCATACAAATATCTCAACTAGTTATATAAATATTCAGATATATATGTATCAGCTAGTTATATAAATATTCAGATCTTGATGATTTTTAATTCTGTGAAATGAATTATATCGTCTGCAGATTAATTTCTGTCATAAAATAAGTATCTCGGTCGCTTAACGATTAAACTTCGGAAGCTCCTATAACAAAAAAGCACCGATTTAAAAAAAAAAAATTCAAATTTCTTAATAAATATTTTTATTAATATCTCCTAAAGTTTTGATTCGATTTTAATAAAATTTGAAATGTCTCGACAAAATTCTGCAAATATAATATATTTTAAATTGCAAACTATTTGGTTGGGTAGTTTTTGCGTTGTTATATGCGGACAGACAGACAGGCGGACGGACGGACGTTCAAACGACGACTATAGGTGCTACGTATTTATATAATTACGAACGCACCTAAAAAATTGGATTTCTGATATTTTTCTGCATGGTTTTATTTAACACCAAAACAAAAATATGAATAATTATCTAGTCCTTGACCGACGATTTTTTAAAATTTTCCATTTTTAACAAAATGGCAGACTATCAAACTTAGTGTATCAGTTTTAAACAAAAAAACAGATTGTTTTGTTTATAAAAATTGAAATAAAAAGAAATTGGGGAAGGACTAGGGAAATATATATTACTTTCATTCAATAAATTTAAAAAAAAGTAAGGAAATATGTTCATTAGTTAGAGATATTTTGGGTATGATGACGCACTAAGCTCCATAATAGTATCAGATCGGAACACTCACACCGGCAGGAATTTTAGGAAAATTTTAGGGGCATTTGCGATATTTTTAACATTACAAGTATGTAATAACAGTATTTTCTTGCTAGACAGGCACATGTGGTACACTGCCAAAGAATATTCCCATCATTGCAATGAATTCAGCCCTTGTTACATGTGCTTGTGGCGAATGAGGGCATTTAAATTTGCACAATAACCGGCTTGATATTACAAACCGTTTTGACAACTTATGCTTACTGCAATTATATTAATTAGAATTTTTAATTCCTGTATCATTGAGCCTAACCAGAATGAATGCTCTCTTTTGGATGTTCTCTGTGAACCTAGAGAACAAGAGGCAGGAAGCAGGGGTGATTATGAGAAAAAAAAATTCTGAAACTAACAGAAAAACTTCTGAAAGGTTTTTTTCACACTTCTTTGTCAAAATTTGCATTTTTTTCAGTGTTTTTTTTTTTTTTTTTTTTTTTTTTTTTTTTTTTTTTTTGACGAAACATGCATTTTTTCGCGATTCTTTCATGAAATTTGCCTTATTTGCACGATGTATTGACAAACTTACACGTTTTTTTCGTGATCTTTTGACGGAATTTACGTTTTTTTCAATAACTTTTGTCGGAATTCATGTTTCTTTCGCAACCTTTTGACGGAATTTGCTTTTTTTCGTGATCCTTTGACAAAATTCACGTTTTTCTGCAATCATTTCACAAAATTTGCGATTTCCCCGCAATCTTTTGACGAAATTTGTATTTTTGTGCGATCGTTTGACGAAATTCGCCTTATATGCACGATTGATTGACAAAATTTCATGATCCTTCAACGAAATTGGCGTTTTCTACCACAATTTTTTGATGAAATTCACATTTTTTCCGTGATTCTTAGACGAAATTATCTTTTTTCCTTGATTTTTGGATGAAATGGGAGGGGTTTTTCACGATTTTTTTTAAATTCGAAATTCACGTTTATTCCACGATCTTTTTAAGAAATTCTAGTTTTTTTTCCCCCCCAGAGATGTTTTAAAAAAATTTACGATCCTTTGAAGAAATTAGTGTTTGTCACGATCCTTAGATGAACTTTGAGTTTTTTTTCAGGATTGTTTGTCGAAATTAGATTTTTTTCTCCCACGATATCCTTGGATGAAATTTAAGTTTTTCGAAATTTGCTTTCTTCCGCAATCTTTTGACGAAATTTGCGTTGTTTTAGTGATCTTTTGACAAAATTTGCATTATTTTAGCGATCTTTTGACGAAATTTACGTTATTTTAGCGATCTTTTGACAAAATACGTGTCTTTTTCGGTGACCAATTTGTCGAAATTCGTGATATTTTTCGGTGAAATTTTGTCGATTTCGAATTTTTAGGAACAAGAAGAAAATTTTAGGAGAATTTTAGGGGATAAAATAATATTTAGGAAATTTAGGAATTTTAGGGGGAATGCGGCCCATTTTCTATCGCAGCTGCATCACACTTTTAATATGCACAAGCCATGAAGCCGTTTCTTAATATTAACTGTATTTTTTTTACTTTGCAGCATACTTTTAATACCTGATGATTATTTTTAAAACTTCTTTCATATTTTTATGAGCATTAAATTTTTCATGTTTCTTGTTAAGTTTGTATGAGATTGTGCTTTTATATGGTATACTAGGGAACTCTGCCCCCTACAAGCTACACTCGACAAACCCTGTAGAATCTAAAAGCACACTAATTTGCTCAACAATGCAAATCTTTCTAAAACAAAGATTACTTAATTATGGAAGAGTAAATGGTATTATCACGACAAGTGATAATCTTCTGTAATCGGGTTGCCTTTCATATCCTTTGGACTGAGGGATTTATTGGTGCCCAATAAATCCCTCATCTACAGTTGTCCGACAGTTGTTTTCGTGATTAAGAAATATTAGTTACACATTTGAAAATCAGCTTGTATAAAATGGTTAAGTAAAGGAAACAAAACGCTGTCCCGGATTTTTATAACGTTAAAGAAGAAAAGCTTTCTTGCAGTTTCTATAAAAAAAAGTTTTAAATATGACGTAATGTAATTTTCACCATTTAATGCTTTTCGCATGCAATAGCTTAATTTTTTTTTCTAAGTTTTCTTTCTTTTTTATAATTCACATGTAACTATTTTTCTTAATTGAAAAGTGTTTGCCAATATTATTATTTGGGCCATTTCAAATCTGGCAGCAGCAGGTAAAAACTAGCTATTTCAAACTATGAATTAAATCTCCATTCAAATCATGAAATTTAGAATAAAAATGCGAATAAAATTTTGAATAAAAATGCTCATCGGGTGCGTATATATCATGAATTTTGCTGATCAGGTGCATATAAATCTTAAATTTCGCCGATCGGGCACGTAAAAATCTCTAATTTCACCGATCAGACGCGTAAAAATCATGAATTTTAACGATCTAATGTGTAAAAATCATGAATTTTGCCGATCCGGTACATATAAATTAAAAAAATCGGGTGCGTATAAAACGTAAATTTAGCGGATAGTCTGCATAAAAATCACAAATTTTGTCGATCAGGAGCTTATAAATCGTAAATTTAACCGATTTAAGCGTATGAATTGCAAATTTCGTCGATCAGGTACGACAAAATCACAAATTTCAATGATCGAGCATGTAAAAATCTGGAATTTTGTCAATCCCTAGGAAAAAAAACTGCGAATATTGACGATTGCGTGTGGAAAAAAAATGCTAGTTTCTTTCCTCCTTGCCAACTGAATTGGGTTATTCTGACTAAGGAGGTGGTTGAGTATAGGGGGCTAAACCTACTTTTAAAATTAGCATTTTTATGAACTTTTAGGCAAATCCTTCCAGAAACAAAATTTTATCTACACTATGGATGTTGGCTCTCAACAATTCACTCATTTTTGTGACTGGCCCTCCTCTTATAAAAGTTGTGCACACCTACTTTATATCCACATTTTATGACTGAATATGTTAAGAAGTACAATTTAAAGTAATATGTTCCTGCTCCTCCCCACTTTCATTCATGAAAGCACAATTTTTTTTTCGGCACTGTTTACTCCTTCAAATAAAGTCAAAGAGTATTTTCACTTTGAAAATAATCTTAGCTATATCTCTTTTATAAATACAAACTGTTGATAAATCCTTGCCAATAGAACTGAATATGTTGACTGGGAAGGAACCTAGGGGGCTAAAACTACCCTTCCGAAATTGATGTTTTTTTAATCTGATTGTAGACTTATATTCTCTTCCTCCTCACCACACCTCCTCGAAACAAAATTCTCTCTGTGCTACTGATGGTGGCCCTCGACGACCCGGTCATTTTTGTAAGTGGCCTTATGCTTAAAAAGGTTGTGCACCCCTAGTGAATTGTAATAAGACAAAAAGGGAAAAAAAACAGAAGAAAATCTAAATAACAAAAAAAAAATTTATTTAGCTTTTTGCAGACCACAAATAATCCCAATTGTTTTCAATGCACCAAAAAAAGCACTTTAAAAAATTCATTTTCTTTGTAAATCATAATACACTACTAGCGGAGCTTTGCCCGCTATGCTGGTCGTTTTTCCAAATGGACCTCGAATTAAACTTGGGTTTAGACGCCCAACTGTCTTTGGATCAGGTCTCTGAAAATCGCCGCAAAACTCTGAACAACGTTAAAATTGCAGAGAAAATTTAAATAAAAAACAAAACTTTCCTGTCAAATATTTAAAGAAAAAAAAAGCTTTACCTTTCAATGCAATGGTCATATTACGCCTCCATCCCTTTTTAATCCCCCTAATTCTCTTGAAATCCGATTCGTTCAGCCCACTTTCAAACAAGGCACCCGTGGGAGAATGGAGACTATTGCTCGCTCCCTTCGTCACTTCCCGGCATTAATTAGCTGGGAGGTTGAAAACTAAAGAGGTTTCCCGTTTCTGAGGGAGGAGACCTTCAAAAAAAGTTGAAGCATGCCCAGTAAGATAAATTGTGTGGGGGAAAAAAAAAAGAAGAATATGGAATCTTACAGAAAGCGCTTTGATTTAAATATATGGATTAGCACTTTTTAGTTATGAATATTTGTGGATCTGCGATACAAAAGAAATAGGGATGCACCGAATATTCGGTTCGAATACTAAAAAACTCAAATTTTTTTTTTTTTTAAATCCTTACAAAACTACTTTTATCTGTAAATTAATAAAGATATTTAGAATAACAAATATACTCAGAATAATTAAGATATAATCTGCTTTTTGCTTTTTCACAAACAGGGTGTTTCTATACAAAATAAAAAACTTTCCTGAGTAAAAATAGGCATCAAGACACGCTATTGTCATGCAGGAAACCAGCATCACATTCCACTGTTATTCAGTCTAAAATACAGTATCTCACTCCAAGCCGAACTTTTGATTTTTGTTACTTTAACAATAATGAAGATATTGTAACGTTATTTTCAACACTTATTTTAATTTTTGTGAAATAAGACAACATGATGGGAAGAAATTCTGAAAATTCTAACCATTCTTAGATGAACAATACTGAGCTAGTAGACATTCCATTATTCTGAATGTGGCTTACAGTACATATACGGTGTGCGTTACTGACCAAAATTCAGTCTCTTCCAATGATTCATCACATTCCATACAAGCAAAGTTAATATGATGAAAATCTCACTAAATTATCTTCATTATTGTTAAAGTCGTGAGTGAAAACTCAGTTTCAGCTTGCAGTGACACACTATGTATTTTTGATAGAATAAGTAGATTGAGATACTGGCTTTCCTGTACAAAAAGTTTTTATCCAGACTCCGAAAGTTCATTTCAAGATTTAAGGAACACCCTGTATGTTTCCAATCTCAAAAAATGATAGTCCATTCCAGACACTGCTCTCTGGTGCATTTAAAAACTTCCTTGCTAAATAAAAAGATGCAGGAAAGATTCTTGCTGAGTAGTCACCATTTCAATAGATTTTTTTTTTTTTTTTTTTTTTTTTTTTTTTTTAACTTTAGTCCCTTTGGACAAATAAACATATGACTAAAATTTTCCCACAAAATTTCTTTCTGTAAAAATATTTATTTTAGAATATAAGAAACTTTAAACCCCCATTGTTCTTCCTAGTTGCTGGAAATATCAGACAGTCTATGACATTCATTACTTAAAGGGCAAGTTAGAATACATGTCTTCCATGAAAAAAAAGATTTAAAACTCACTGGGATATAAATGTCTCAGACAGTTTACAATTTCCAAACCAGAGATATAAGGTTGACATCCAAATTAAGATTTTCGTTTGAGTCTATAAAGTACATTATGTTACGGTTGGTTTCAACAAATTTTTTTTTTTAATCTACATTAATTATTTAAATCACTTTCTCAACATTTATTTAAGGGTGATCATCACTTATATTTTCCTTATACTGCTAATGCTAAATTTTTAACATCAGAATTGCACATTTACTATTGAACCGATTTATTTAAAAAAAATTTTGGTGATAAATATGACTTATTTCTTTGAAACGACGCAAATTTCATAAGTGAGATGTAATTACCCTTTTTTTAATTTAAATTTTAAAATTTTTTAATTTGTTTCCAATAGATTTCACCAGAGGGCACTACGGGTACTGCAGATTTTCGGCATAAGTTACAAAACGATTGTTTCAGGCAGTTTTTATATATTTTCTTGTTAATTGTTGTCATTATCTTGTTATAAATTTAATAAGGGGTATTTTTTACACGATATTATATAAAAAACATCATTCAACAAGCATTTTTGCCTTTGCTGCAGTAATTTTATTCCCAGCTGCCATGTCAGAAAGACAAATTTTTCCAAATTTTCAGCAACCCTAAAACACTTCCGTTGAGGCAAAACAACAGGGGGGTTGAGATGAGATTTCCGATATCACCTTTTTCTCTATGCTTGCCTTTGAAAGGGAAGGGAACGGGAGGAGGGGGGAGGGTTACATTTGTGGTCATCTGCTTTTCTCTCTGTAAAAGGAAATTTGTCTGCTTTGTAGAAAGCATTTATTGAATCTGGGAAAGCGAACTGTTGGTTGACCCCTGACCCCCTGACCCACTCTCTATGTTCCGCAGGTTTCAGATTTTCAGAATCACTAGGTTTGCGAAGGGATATCTTCAAAATGGGTAACTTTCTGTTAGCGAAAGTTTTACTTTCTAAAAATAAAGTGAAGCAGGCGATTTTTGTTTCTTTGATTTTTCCCTTCAAATACATTCGTTGTATAACTTTTCCCTTTAAAAAAATGGTTTTCATTCCTTGTTACCTTTAGTTGACATTGCATTAGATGTACACAATTTTTAATTGAAAGAAATTAATGTACATTTTTGTGTGAAAGAGAATTTAACGTCTAAACAATGTAAATTGCGCCCAATGTAAATTCGACACACACAAGTAAGCCGAATACCGAATATTCGGTCGGCTGAATACTCCAATGTTCCAGGATTAAAATATTAAAAGGTTAAATATTAAAATAGCTTTATCTCATATTTAATACAAATGCTGCCTCAATTTTAAATTTTTCTCTAACTTTTAACTTTATTCCTATTTCTATGAACATTACTTTCTCACAAGTAAACTTCACACTAAAAAGAGAAGGGGAAAAAAATCTGTTTCGAATTATTAAATAAGATTATAATTTTAATACTTGTAAATAACGCTTTTAACTTTGGCTTTCTATGTGAATTAAAATAAATTAATACAAATTTCGTTTCTACCACTTTTTGTAATATCATATTTCAGATAAAGCAGTGTAAGTCTGATAAAAATATCGTAACAATATCTTTACTATAATTAAAGTTGGGAAAAAAATTCAAGTTCGGCTTGAAATGAAATACTCTGTATTTGAATAAATGGATTAGAACATGGTTTCCTATACAAAAACTGTCTGAATGAAACTGTAAAGTAAAACCTATATTATAAATTCTTTGTAGATTTTTCAATTGTGTAAAATGTGTAAACTGTATCACGTCTTATTTATTTATAATCGGCTGCACTCTTGAATCCTCGAACACTTTTTTTTTTTTTTTTTTTCTGAAGAAAACGGATATGTATTTCGAATGAAACTGTAAAGTATAACCTACATTATGAATTCTTTGTATAGATTATTCAATTGCGTGAAATGTGTAAAATGTATTATGTCTTATTTATTTATAAGCAGCTCTATTATTATTATTATTATTATTTTGCTGTAAGGGTTGGTCCTATAAAAAACTTGTCAGTATAAAAGTTGTAGATAATATTAAGAGGATTAATAATACATTTAAGCGGATTTGATATCTTGTGAATTGACAAAGTTATGAATTTTTTTCTTCTGAAACCCCTCTTTTTCCCCTCCTCGGGGCCATTTTTAATGATATCAAAAATCTGTCATACATAAATTTTTGGCCGTTTTCCTAGAAGTAATAATAACTTTAAACGGATTCGATACGTATCATAATTAAGATTTATGGGGATTTTCTGTTTTCACAAAAAGGCCCCCCCATCCCCCCCATTGGTTCGATTTTGCCCATTAACAAACTTGACAGAGATTTTATGCCCCTTGATTCTATGTATCAGTTTGGAAGAGATTTATGTAGAATTTTTCAAGTTATCGTGTCCATAAAAAAGTTGCATAGATAGATAGATATAGATAAAGTTTTGAACTGGGGGGTGGTTTTGGGTTCTGGGAGTCATGATCGGTGTAGATCTGCAAAAATTTTCCAGAAATTCCAGCAGAGTGGAGAATGTAATAGGTAGTATTTCTTACGAAATCTTAAAAAAATGATCAAGCACTAAACACGTTGTCCGATAAAAATGAGTACAGTTCTTACCGACAGTTGATATATCATATGCGTCAAATGGGAGCTCAATCAAAAGCAACGTTTAGACGCTATTGTGTTCACTCACATATATACAAATACATATATAGGCATCATCATAAAAGTACCATAAAAAGACACACATGGTCTGAAAACGAAAAAATACCAACATTCACGTATACATTACGGAATAATTGTAAAAATTATCAAATCTTCAACATTTAAAGACATCCTCAAAATGTAAAGATATATAAATATTTCCATAATACGGTTTTTATAATGATTACAACCATTTTCCCAGCACTAGATGTGATCAAAAAGTAAAAATGTAAATAAAAAACTAAGAATCACTGGGCACATCAGTTATGTTCTTAGTAACATTAAGATTTCTTTATAAAAAAAAATTAATTTGGCAGATTTAAATATGATATAATATACACATGAATTGATGCCACACAATCCTAAAATGTACGTGTACCAAAGAAAATATAAATTCTACAGATAAGGTAATTATAAATTTACCTGTACACCCGTGCGATGATTTTGCACTGCAGTCTAATATTTTTTAGATGCAAGTTTACATTTCTAAAGAAAAATTAAGGACGAAAATATCTGCAAACAACATTAGTCAAGCCAGAATATCATGTTATTCATCCCATCAAAATTGAAGTAAAAACTAATCAAAGATAGCAAGAGGCACGCACGAGGAAAAAAAAAATAACAATCGTAATTTAACTCATTGGAAGATGACGTCATCCACTTCGGGAAAAACACGGGACAAAAAAAATAAATTGAGCACATATAAAATAGAATTTAATATAATATAACATAACATACATTTTAGACTACACGTAAAATACCACTGCTTCGATCGATCGATGGTGTATTTTTCTTCAAACATTTGAATTTGAATTTTACTTTTTAATCATAAATATGAAATAAACCCGTGCGTCCCGCTTTATCTTTTATTGTGCTATTTATTTATTTATTTTTAATTATTGTTGAGCACAATATAATGTAGTATATATATTTTTTATGGCAACAATGATTTGAGAAAAAAAAAATCATTTCATTGAAAAAAAAAATGCTGATTTAATTTTTAATTAACTGTAATTTTTAATCAAAAAACGTGTTTTAAAGAAATGTGAGTATACTATGTCAGAAGCCTGTTCAAAAACCTTTCGAATGATAGCTCATTCATTTTTGTGCATTTTGTAAATGCATAGAAAAAGGGATGTTGGCAACAGAAATAATATATATTATTAAAACATTTTTATGATGACATGTAAAATTTTAAAGCATATGTAAGTACAAGGAAGTCAGAAATGATAACTTATTGTATGATAAATCTAAAACTTCTAATATGAAAAATTACATAAATTTTTATTCTTAAAATGAAAGCCTATATAAAATATTAAAATACATACAATTAGGTATAATTGCAACTCAAGTAATTTATATATGAAAAATCCCTGACGGCTCTGCCTACAGGCACAGGTAGATTTCGAAGACGCAGATCGTGGGGCACCTGTTTGTTGGGAATTACTGAAGAAATGACCTTTTTGCCATGATGCGGCAGTTGGAACCGCCTACTTCAAAACCTAACTTGTTTGCAGGCGGAGCCAACAGGGATTTTTTTTCTGCTATACGAGTTGGTCCTATAAAAAACTTGTCAATATAAAAGTTTTAGATAATATTAAGAGGATTTATAATAAATTTAAGCGGATTTTAAATCTTGGGAATTGACGAAGTTATGATTTTTTTCTTCTAAAACCCCCTTTCCCCCCTCCCTTGGGGCCATTTTTAATTATATCAAAAATGTGTCATACATACATTTTCGGTCCTTCTCCTAGAAGTAATAATAACTTCAAACGGATTCGATAAGTATCATAATTAAGAAATTATGTTTTTTTTTTCTGTTTTTAAAAAAAGCCCCCCCCCCCCCCCTGGTTCGATTTTGCCCATTAACGAACTTGACCGAGATTTTATGCCCCTTGATTTTATGTATCAGTTTCGAAAAGATGCGGGAGTTGGAACCGTCTACTTCGAAAAATAACTTGTTTGCAGGCGGAGCCGGCAGGGATTTTTTTTTTTTTTTTTTTTTTTTTATTTATTTTTTGCTATAAGGGTTGGTCCTATAAAAAAACTTGTCAATATAAAAGTTTTAGATAATATTAAGAGGATTAATAATACATTTAAGCGGATTTGATATCTTGTGAATTGACGCAGTTATGATTTTTTTTCTTCTAAAACCCCCCTCTTTTCGCGCCCTCGGGGCCATTTTTAATTATATCAAAAATCTGTCATGCATACATTTTCGGCCCTTCTCCTAGAAGTAATAATAACTTTAAACGGATTCGATACGTATCATAATTAAGACATTATGGGTTTTTTTCTGTTTTCACAAAAAGCCCCCCCCCCCCTCGGTTCGATTTTGCCCATTAACGAACTTGACCGAGATTTTATGCCCCTTGATTTTATGTATCAATTTGGAAGAGATTTGTGTAGAATTATTGCAGTTATCGTGTCCATAAAAAAGTGACATAGATAGATAGATAGATAAGTTTTGAACTGGGGTGGTTTTGGGTTCTGGGAGTCATGATCGGCGTAGATCTGCAAAAATTTTTCAAAAATTCCAACTTAGGTGAGAATGTAATAGGTAGTATTTCTTACGAAATCTACATAAAAAATAAATCGGTCTCTTATCACAGTTATTTTGTAATTTATTTATAGTTTATATAATTCGTGTAATAAATCAAACTGTGTTTTAAATTTTTTATCACTTTAAGGTGATTTTGATGTTAAAAAATAGTAGAAGGAAAACAGCGTAAAAGGTGGCAGCTATGCAAAGATCGTAGAATAGCTTTCACGCGTATCAAATGGTACTGTTAGTAAATGTATTGCTGCTAGCGATTTTCTGATTCATTTTTAAGCATAAAAGCATAATACTTTCAAGCATGATTATTGAAATGATTGAACAGTTCTTTATTTTCAAATAAAGGAATTACATCTTGAGCTATAGGCTATTATTATCTAAGGACGACAATTTGTTCCTTTCCTGCGCTGTCACATCCTAAAATTCAGTTAAAAATGACAACTTTGACAGCATTATTTGAAAATCTTTTGCCTTTACAGGAAAATGAAAAAAATATATATTACATAGTTTCTTAATAAGTTTGTGAATAACAAGTAATATAATTTTTTTTTTTTAAGTCAATTCCTACTTTTTAATCATAAATATACAAAATAAATCCATGCAGCATTAATGTCCCACGTTATCTTTATGGAACATTATTTTATAATCATCGTTGCGGTATTTCATTTCTGTGGTTACTCATTTGAGATAAATCTTTCATTTCATTTATGAAAACAATGGGAGGAATTTTTTTCTCTCATTTAAAACTAAAATTAATTAATTAAATTTAATGAATTAATTAATATTTGAAAAACTGTATTAACATAAAGTGTCATCCACTACAAGTTTAAAAAAAATTATTTGAACTTGAGTGGATGAATAGAAAATATTTTATTAACGATTGAAAATTTGAACAAGATATATATAGAGTGTGAGCTAATAGTAGGAATTTAAAAAAATCAATTAAAAAATGTGTCAGAAAGTGCACAGTTTGGATTTCAGAACAGCCTTAAGTAAATAAAATGTATATGCGAAAAAATTAAGTCAGAAAATAAAACAAATGCATTATGTAATAATATTTAATAAAATATATTTACTGATAATTATCATATATTTAAAATTCTAAATATTTTTTGTGTTTAATTAAATTTATATTTACAAAGCTTCGCTTAATCTTGATTACTATTTTTTTCAATTTCGGTTCGGATTACTGGGTTTCTATTGATATGGGTAAGCATAAATATTGATGTACAATGCTTCCCCCCACCCCCCCCCCCCCCAAAAAAAAAAAAATGAACCATTAATTTGGATAGCTAAATACATTAGCAATTTAACTCCAAATTTGAGGAAATATAATTAAAACATATCAATATTTCGGAAATTCTGAATCTAGATCCTTTAATTTAAAAGCGTTATTGTTATTTAGCGCAGCTATTTTCCTCCTGTTACATTACAAAATCCCTTTTTAATTATAGCTAAACCATGTGTTTCTCTCAATAACATGAGATTACAATTGACCAGTCGATATCTATTAAATTATAAAAAAAAAAAAAAAAAAAAAAAAAAACTGGCTTAAACCGCGCTGGAGATCTGCATGGGCTGAAATATTCACAACTGGGCCCGGCCCGAATGAAGCCATCTTGTTCCGGAGTGCCCAGAAAGTAAAGTCCAAAACCAAAACCCATCCTCTATACAGATCTATAACCATAAGCTAATCTCTAATCTTCTAACTTACATTTACTTGGCCCAGAGCCTCTGTGTTTACTCAGAATCGGCTTCAAACGGGAAGTGACGTTTCCTAGAAAATAGGGCTACCAGAAAAAGAAGTTTTTCGCCCATGCGAAAGTCAGCACCATCTATTGAGTAAAGGTGATTTTCATAATATCTGACGCTCCTTTTTAAAAGCACTCTTTTTTTCTGTTTCTAATAAAAATTTAAATAAATAAAAGTAATTGTAATAATAATAATAAAATCAGTTTTTTTTTTCTTCTTTCTTTTTGCAAAGTAAATTCAACGTTTATAGTCTAGCTTTGCTTCCTGTTTTCAAATACGAAAAGCAGACAGCAAGGGAGGGATGTTTTGTCAGTTAAAGACCGCACAGGTGGAAAATTTGGAGTCATCTAGTCTGACTTTGATATAAGAATGACCGACCGCCCTGTATAAGAATTACGTTATCTTATGAGTGTACTATACACGCAATTAGGCTTTGTAAGTTTACGTCAGGCTTCAATTGGCTCTGCTATCAGGCGGATAGCTGGCACCCATGTAAACAGAGGCTAACAGGACCCCCCTTCAGCACACGCCATGGGGGTGATGCATGGCTTCCTTCCCCCATGAAGCGGCCGGCAGAGTGGAGCGGCAAGCTGTAGTCTTCACGAAGAGTCCATTTTTCCTTTTGTTTCCATTCCCGTACCCCTGGCAGAGTGGATCGATCCCGTTTTTCAAGCAGCGCGGGAGAATGAATGTTTACGACACTTGTTGCTTGGCCAAGAGACCTGTCTGACTCGCTGGATCGCGAAGTTGTTGAAGGCGGACAGGTTTCTGGAAGATTTTTTTTTGAGAGTGGGGCATTGATGGCCCTACATTAACTATCCTAAATCATGATGTTATGATGGAAAGAGGCTATAAGGGCATTTTCGAATTGCGGATCTATAACTGTTAACGAGAAATTAAGAAGATATGTGTAGCCCGTTTTTTTTTTGGCGTAGTGGCGCTCCAAGATTATGACTTCTTAACCATCAGAAGTGATCATAGATATTGAACTAAACGGTCGTTAGAAGTCGTAGTGTTCTGAGTTACGGTGATGGCTATCTTCGAATAAAACACATGCTTCAGGAAGGTGAAATTACTGACTCCGATGGTGAAGTTCTGGACCGTAGAACGATTTTCCCCTCCGGACTAGATGATGGACCTAGTAGTTGATGGCAAGTGATGCAGTGAGATGAGAGGATTGATGAATGTTAGCTGGAAACCACATGGGTATTGTCTGAATTTTTCCCCAGCCTGAATACTCCAGCTTAAGTGCTTCATCAGATTTTGAAAAAGGACGAAATGCTCCTAAGTGCCCATTGACTAAAATTGTAGAACTCTCTACCTGTTGTAAGTACTATTTGCATAGTTTTTCTTTTTATTTATTTGTACCTCTTAAAAAAAAAAAAAAAAATATGTTTGCTATACCAGAGTTTAAAAGTGAAATGAATATCTTTGGATAATTTCAATAAGAATTAACATTATGAACAGAAATAGTCTGTAGGTTAATATATAATGTTTGTATGTTTGAACGACCATTAAATGGTAATGTGATGATAATTTTAAAAATATGATGTGTAATTTAAAAGTAACCAGTGAGTGGTTTCAACTTAAAAGATCAGCTGTTATATTGTTTTATTAAGATTATTTTTGATAACTTAGTTGCTTCATTATTTTAAATGTTCAAATAAATTGTGTTTTTTTTTTGTTTATTATCAAAGATGGTATGTTTTTCTTTGTATAAATCTCTAAATAATTAATTTTTTATATTCACAGTAGACCTATAAGAATGGCCTAACCTTTCTGTGAGTAATAAAAAAAAAAAAAAAAAGGGAGAGAAAATTCAACTTTATTAAATTAGGACTTTAAAATTTCTTAAGTTTAAATTCATAACTGACTGTTTTAATGAACATTAATTGAAGTTCACTCAATGTTATACAATCGTATTTTTGATCTTGATTTAAGGATGGATAGATTAATAAGTGAAACAGTAATATCAAATTTAATTTCATAAAATGTTAAATTAAGCTTTAACTCTCCTCTTTCAGAAACATTGTTTTTCTAAAATATACACCAAAATTGTTTTATTTTAAAAAGTAAAAAAAAAAAAAAAAAAATCCAGTTATTTTACACCACTATACGATTCTTGGTTAACCGATCGGATCTTGTTCAGAATCTCTATGGTTGTTCTAAAATTTTAGTACATCATCATATCCCTATTCTATTAACGTAACTCTTTCTCCTTTTGGTCCTCATATTGGAGGAATTTCAGGTTGTCTGCATTTTTCCAAATTATATGATGATTACACTTTTGTTAATTTAATGTGTATGGAGATTTGAGCTTGATCGGGTTGGAGTGGAGTTGGGTGTTCCTTATGCAATTCAGTATACTACTTGATTTAGAAATCTGTTGCCCCTTACTACATTTAATATTATCTTAAAATGATGAGTTCAAAATTATCATTGTTGTATTAACCTATTCGGATTCTTAAGTTTTGATATTTTGATTAGTTTAATATATTTTGCTCCCTTTTCCATGGCAACAGATTCCAGTGGAGCTAATCAGGGTATACTTATTTTTTTTTAAATATTTAATTGTCAAGTGAAGATTGAGTAATAAATGAGCTTTTTAAGTTTAAGTAAGTTGTGTTTTAGAAAGAACACCAAAAACACCACAACAATTATAACCAGATTAAGGCTTTTGCATAGTCAGTTATAGACAACTTTCTAAATAATTACATTAGATTTCATTTGGAACCAAGCATACTAGTACGTTATAAGCGAGAGCACATTATATCCCAGGTATGTTATAACATGTGTCGACTATATATTTGGCTGTCTTCTAAAAAAAAAAAAAAAAAAAAAACCCTATGTATTCAAATATTTCACCGAATTCAATTTTTTTTGTTTTGTCATATTTTTATTTGTCATTTATAATAATAAAAATAATCATGGAGTGTTTATTTAGTTTTAGAAAGAATTTAAAATAACAATTACAGAATTCTGGCAAAACAAGCTTCATTTTTAACAGATATTCTTGTTATAATACAATTGTAGAATGATGTACATACGTTTTTTTCTTTTATATCTTTATGTTAAACCATTAATAGGTAAGTAAATACTTTGTTTCCAGCCGATTTTTTGAAAAGTGGTTTTTTTTCTCAAATTCCTCAAATTTGCCATTTTACCATAAAGTGATAAAATGAAAAATGTTCAACATTAAAATCTTAGAACAAGCTGCTGTAAAAGATTAGCCATGTTTCATTTTTGTGCATTATTTATTAGACTTTATTGCAGTTTTTTTTTTTTTTTTTTTTTTTTTTTTTTTTTTTTTTTTTAAAGAGGACAGCACAATACAACCACTTAAATATTTTGGTACCACATTTATTAAAATTCATACGCCTGTTCCCATTTTATCAGGATGTAAAGAATCATACGTTTTTGTTTACAGCCCAAAACCTTCCTTTTGTGGGTACAGTTGGGCAATAAAGAAACATTCATCAAACCAAATGGAAAATATATTTCAGCGTTTTGTTTTTACAATATAATACAAATTTGCAAATGCACAAAATATTCATATTTATACACAATTTTAAGAGACTAAGAGTTCAATGGTCACAGATTTAACCCCAATCTTCATCATCAGCAACAGGCTCAGCAAATGTTGATTGAGAATTATTGTTACTTCCACTATCAAAATTATCAAAAGCGTCATTTGAGTCTCCTCTTCGTCCTCGACCCTAAAAATAAAGTAAAAATCAATTAGTAATAGAGAATATTTTTATAATAATAAAAATATTATAAATGTATTACTTTATGGCTAAATGAAATTTTACAGTAACAAATTTTTCATAAATATTGAACCATCACTAGCCAACTGCAGATATTTTATACATTAAATTATAAAAACTTTGGAAATTTCACATAAAGAAAAAAAAGTAACCCTTCATCGTTCATGCTGGAGATTACTGCAACCATATAAATATGCTCTAGCAATGCAATTATGGCTAATTACATGGTTGAGAAGATGTTCAAGTTCATATCTTCAGAACTTAAAAATACACCTGTTCAGCTGTTCGAATTATTCTTTATTGTTTTATGCAAATTGTTATGTATGTATGTATGGAATGTTCCATGTTTTTTTCCTCCACAAGGTAAAGAGATTAAACAGTACAGAAAATCTTCATTGAACCCATAGTATTGCAGAAGAAGTGTTGGAATACATTGACAAACCAATTTGGTATTTTATGACTGTGGAAATATTTAACAAAAAATCTTAACATCTCAAACAAGGAGAGATTGGATAGATATTCATTTTTTCATATGAAAAAATTCAAAAATGAATGTTTCATTTGTTTAAATGATATTTTTATGTACAAATAAAATGTCTTCAATCAAATACAATATGAATGTTGAAAAAACCCCACTGAACGAGTATGTCTTCCAGGTGTTAGTTATTAAACACAGAAAATTAATTGCTTGCCATCAGATGAAAGAAAGAACCCAAATGTGTTTTCATCTTTCATTCTTAAAACTTTGTCCATTTCAAAATAACCTTAAGAAATAATTTAAAAATAATCACAAGGAAATGAGTCAAGTAAACACCTTTTTAGAGAAGGTGAAGGATCTGAATCTCTCAAACTAAGCAATTGAAAAGTATTCTAAACAAGATAATCTCATACAAGGAATTATCACAAAAAATGTATATTTTGCTTTAAAAACTTTTTCCTAGCATTCTACAAGCATGACTTTGCATAGAAATGACAACTATTACTATTAGACAAGCCAAACTAAGTGAGAACAAATTCCAAAAGAATTCTTAAAAAGATTAACATCACCAGATACTGCATGTCTTAAAAGGGACAGACTAATTTTTAAATTCAATAACTTCCAAATAGTGACATATTAAAAAAATTATTGTAAGAGAGTAATGTATGTCAGGAGTTTTTTTTTTTACTGCGATTCCCGATTTTTGCTGCAAGACTTTGGTTTTAAGAAAAGATTACATAATACATAGATGCCTCATATATAATAGGAAACTAGCAAAATGAGAGAGAAAAATGTAATCTGTAAAAATAACCTTTATAAATTAAATGAAGATTTTAAAATGGAACAACGCAGATTAAATGGAACAAAAGACAAAAAAAAGCTTTTTTCCAATAAGAAAAACTTTTCCTTTGTGTCAGTCATGCCCCATATTTTCGCTAATACCCAGGGACTGACAAAAGTTGAAAAATCTTAGGCGCCAGAAAAAATTCTCAGGAGCCAGATTGAAGAATCATTTCTCTGACGTTAAGGCTCCCGTTGAGCAAGCGTTCGGGAATACGGTGCTAATGTTAATCCAATGGGGCATTAATGTGCTAATATCTCGCTTGCATTTGAATATTTTTAAACGATTTTTTTTGCACTGGATAGCAGAGATCAATCTCTATTTCCGCCGTTGATTACTTTTACGATTTTCTTTGCGTATTTTTTTTACGAAGATAGTTTCACTTTCGAAACCGGTTCTTCTTTCACACTTCTCTTCATTTTTTTATCGTATCTTCTTAAAAGAAAAATAAATATTGGGCCAAAAAAAAGTAGATCACATGGAAAAGAACAAAATACGCGGGCGCCACCTCGAAAAACAAACCAGTCTTGTCGTCTCGGGAATGAATGAATCACGAAGCAAGAACATGTAAGAGTACAATGAGCGGGAAAGGCCGAAAACCAGAGAGCTAAAACGAACAGTTACTTGCCTGGACGAATCACGGTGCAGTATACGTCACAAAGCAGTAAGACACGCGCAAACAGCCAGCGCCTATAGACCTTGCAAAAATGACTTGCCTCACGTTGAAGCAGCTGCGAGACAACTCAACTTAGAGAAAAGGTGTCGGAGAAAATGTAAACAAACAGCAATGGCACTGATAAACGTACGTGCGTTTGCTGGCAGAGTGGACAAAATAATAAGTTTTTAAAGGGGGAAAACTAAACTTAAAATATTCTAACAGTAGGTAAAAAAGTTAGTCGCCAAGAGGAATTTTTTAGTCGCCCGGGCGACCTGGCGCCCGGGATTTGTCGGACCCTGCTAATACCTGTTTTCTTTTAAGGCATTATTACAAAAACAAAAGGTCACTATTTTAAAGGAGACCCTTTATAATGAGGCAAAAAGGATGCTTTTCTTTTTAGCCAAGTGGCAGACAGGATACGGCACCTTCCTGAAACTGACAAGGGAACTACTTTTGGTGCAGCTCATACCTAACATTGAGACTTGGTGCATTTTAGAGTATAACAAAGTTTGAGAATTAATAATTTTTTTTCTGTTAAAATCTTATTTTTTTATTTTACCCCAGCATAACTTTCTGTAAATGCAATTTTTGAGACCACTTATCGGAAAAAGCTAAAAATACAAATTAAAAAATAATATAAAATATTGAAAAAAGTTTAAAAATTCCTTCAAGAACCTACGAATTTGATTTTGAAAAAATATATTATAATTGCACCTTTGGCAGTGCAAAATTGGCTTTGTTACCGTAGAATTTTTCTTGCCAACCCTAGACACATATTCTAGAGTAATAGTTTGGATTCATAGCACCCTATTTGGCAACTTAACTCACTTTTGACATAAAATTAACAATTAAAAATACAATAAAAAATTTAAAGTATAAAAAAATATATAAAATATGATTTTAAGAGAAATTTTATTGGTTTTTAACTTTTATGCATAGGGATACAAAATGCACCAGGTGCAAGCAGCACTAAAAGTGGTTCCTTTGTGAGTGGATAAACTTTACATCTGAGGTGTGCAGTAAAATTTGCCCATGAACATCCTCAGTAATTTATGAAATTCTAAAAGGAAAACAAATGTAGTAAAATTGTGGATCTGTAGATTTTCATCCCTGCATATATTTCACAGGGCTTCTTACTAATGGTCTAAAAACTAGTCACTTTAAAAAAGAAATGTAAATTTCTATTAAAAGAATAATTACCTGGTTTCTTACGTCTCTTGAACCGAAGTTACTTCGGCCACCATACTGCACACTACTACCCACAGCATTATTTGCTTCTTCAGATAGCCACTCTGGAATAGGTTGTTGAGCCTGTACAAATATACAAACAAAGAACATTTTCAGTATTTATAAAAGTTTGCCAGTATTACTAGTGCATAGGTGCCAACATGTCAATTTTGAAAACTATTTTTACAATGGGCTTAAAAACATATGAAACAAAAAAATACACAAGTTATCTGAATGTTTAGTCATATCAAGATGTTCCTTGATCATTCCAACCTCCGTGAGAAATTTTAACATCTGAATTGTACAAGGTGCAATGAACAATTGTTCTCTTTTACAAGGTTCTATTGTGCATTTTGTGTAAGATTCTAAGAAAACTTTATTAAATTGCTTCAGTTGTACTTTTACACATTTTGAAAAATAATGCTTGTTCTTCCCACATTTTTTTTTTTGGCCACAATATATATTTAATAATTTAATTACTTTTTCATAAAAAGAAAAAAATTACATGCATCAGATTTGAAGTTGTGATTAATAAAATATTTTATCGATTTATAATTAGTTTTTGCACATAAACACACTATCTTACTGCTCCCCCATACATTGTATGACCAAACCAACAAATAAGTTCGCAGCTATACTAATAAAATGCTGAGAAGATATTCTCTAAACACAGCCAATGAATAAACCCATTTCATTTAAATTGTTACCTTGCACACAATTGTTAAAACCTTCTATTACTGTCTTTTCTTTTAAAAATGTTTTAACTACCTGTTAGTATAGTAATTACGAAAGTAATCACCAATACATTAAAACAGGATGCAAAGTATAAACGCTAAGTGGAGCGTATTATGCTGACGATTGATTGCCCGAATTAAATATGAGAAAAAGCTGTAAAGTAACATGTGGACTGTGTCTTGAAATAAAGACAAACTGTTTTAAAAACTAAACGTTTATTAAATAAAACAATAATAAAATCAAAGAGGCAAAAATACAAATTCAATAAACTATGTAAATAAAAATATACTTTAAACTTTATCTTTAATATGAACTGAAGCCTAGGAAAAGTTTCAAAAGAAAGTTATTTTTATTTAAATTCAATTCATAATTAAATATACTTATCTTTAGAAAAATGTAAACTTTAATTCGATTTAAAATCAATATTATAACTTCAAATTGTATTAACTTTAATTTAATCAACTTAATTAACTTTAACTTAACAAAAATATAAACAAATTAACTTTTATTATTCACCTCTCATTTAAATATTAATCATCTTAAAAGATCGTTAATCTGTTTCATTTTACACCTCGTCTCAGGAAAAAACCCCCGATGTACCACGCGTACCGTGATTAGCACACCGAAAGCATCAAAGTTAAAATGCAAAACATGTCCCAGCAATCTATCTCAAACCCCGCCTCATGAAAACCTCCAATATACCACGCGTACCGTCATTAGCATACCGAAAGCATCAAAGCAAAAGTGTCGAACAAATTAAATCGGATCTTCATCTGAAACCTGAAACGTGATGAAGTCCGTTACAGTATTTGAAAGACCTTAAGAGTAAGAGACAGAAACCAGAGACTTAAACATGATGTTAAAACTGAGAGGGAAAAACAACTAAAACTTTATAGAAACTTAAACCAGTTTTAAACTCAAATAAAGCCGAAAGTATAATAAAGCCATTTCAAGAAAAACTAAAATAAAAGTATATGCAAATTTACTTACAAAAGTTCTCTGTGCATTTATTTCACTTTCCCCCCCTTTAACAGTGTACAAAATTACTAACACAACTTTCTAAAACCTGCCTAATAGCAGTATACCTGAAGTTTGTTTAAAAAATACTAAGGGGAAGGGAAAACATCGTTGAGCAGAAAAACTAATGAAACAAATTAATTAAATCCTAAACCGAAATATTAATAGAACGTGTTGCAGCCGGTGTTTTGGATACACTTGTTAGCGACGCCATTCTTCTCTCTGTCTTTCAGGAAAGGCAACTTTGTAAAAAAGAGGAGATAATGCATAAAACTTCTAGACTTATCCCTCAACATCACCAACCAATTTTCACAAAAACACTAAAGTTCTTTAGATTTAAAAAGCACCATCATCAGAGATTAAAAAGCATCTTGAAAAACAATTACATATTTAACTATTATAGGACATCTTTAAAACTGCACTTCACCAACACTAGTCATTACCGGCAGCATTACTTATGTCAATATTACCTTGCCACACACACACACAAAAAGAATTAAAACACGAAGCTAATGAGTAAACCACGAGCTGTCGTATATAAGCAATTATCTCCAGGTAAACAACCTATCACGCATCTTCCCAGTAAACGTCACTACCGGCTTCTCGAAAGATCTGGATGAAGTGACGAACCGCCACGAGGAAAAGATCATAGGAGAAAAAGACTATCGTGCCATCTGTCGTCGTCGGCCGTAAGTCCTTCGACGCATTGTGGTGCTAGGCCGTGCAGAGAGATATGACCGGCAAAAAGGTAAACAGAAATGCGTGGTTTTAAGAGTGTGGTGGGAAAGTAAAATGAATAGGCCTGGATACTTTATTGAGTTATCGTACGTAAGCTTTATGAAATATTAAATATGGTATTTAGATATTGAAATAAAGTAAATATAACCCAGAATGTATATGTATAAAACAGAACTTTATAACTGTGAAACAAAAAGTAATTTAGAAATTTCAGGTGGGGATTAAATGGATGAATTAACTGAAGTGATAAGACCAATATAGGGAAATTATGGAATATTTCCTAACACTACCACTTTAGTACCAACACCAAAACACCTTAAATCAATTTCCTTACATAAATCTACCTACGGAAGTCTTGGTCCATTAGCGGAAATTAAAAATTTTCCATAACAGACCCATAAAGTTCTTTATCTGGAAAATTATCTTTCACGAAACTATTAAAAAAATAATCAAATTCAAACGTCCTTAAATTTACACACATAAAAACACATGAATTTATAAATATTCCCAAGCAGGACTTTGTTAAAAATGGTCCCATCAGGAACATTTGTATATTATTTGACAAAATTATGCTTAAAAAAAAAATCATAAAAACCAGACCCTGTTTGATAATTCTGGACAGAACCCTGCCTCATTGCTTATACAAACAGAAAATATGTAAAATACTTTCTCTAAATACAAAAATAACTAAAAAATATCACAAAAGTAAGTAAATCAAAATTTCCCAAATATAAATAAAATGTATTAGATTAAAGCCTTTTATGGAGGAATCCCATATCTGTTTTGTTTCAAAATGCCAACCACCCTCAAATTTCAAACTACTATATCTCTGATATTTATTTTTGTTTATCTTAAAAACATAAGACTTTGAACCATTTTTTTTTTTTGGGGGGGGGGGGGGGGGGGGGGGGGAGGGGCTGGCTTTTTCTAAACAAGATGGATTAAGCAGGCCAACAAAGTGTGTTGGGCCATTGGCAACTCAGTCGCATCCAAATCCGAGACTTGCCAAGTTCTAGAAGCCATAATTCAGATTTTATTTCAGAAATTAGGAGAATTTTTTCAATAAATACTAATTTTAAATGTAAAAATGTTTAATACAAGATGAATTTTAAATAGTACTTTATTATTATGGAAGATAACCAAGGAAAAAAGAAAGTATACCATACTAATTTCAAAAGGAAATATATCACTCTTATTCAAATATATCATATATATATATATATATATATATATATATATATATATATATATATATATATATATATATATAAATAAAACGCTAAGCGATTTCTTTCGACAATCCGTGAGAACAAACTACTGCATCAAATTACACCATTCTTTTTTTAAATGAAAGATATTTGGACACAGATTTGTTATCATGCATTCGTTTGTTAAAAAATTTAATTAATTAACCGTAATTTTCAATTAAACTTTTACTTATGCTAATGACGTCATAATCGGATAACGCATACCGTTGCGAAGCACAGATTTTATTCTCTAAACTCTGTGTTTGAATAAAAGAGAAATAATAAATATTAAAAGCACGCGGTTTTAAGGCCGAATTTGTTAACTTGCAAGTTAAATTTCGGTAAAAATACTTATCCGCGTGTTTTATAAGCGAATAAAAATTCATATTTATTGTGACGTCACGGGAATATTGTCCATTGGGTTTATTTTATCATTATGCATTATAACTTTGTTGGTGCCATTTTTTCATTAAAATTAAATACAAAATATATTTGTGTGCATGGTGTTTAAGCATTAATGTAAGGTATATGAAGTACGTGTGAAAAGTTTGCGCCGGTGAAAATGACGTTATGCTTATCTTGAAAGTGCATTTTAACATTGATAAAATTAAAGAGAAAAATGTATATGATTGTGTTAACATGACATAATTTTACTGATTTTTGCATTCATAATTATAAGGATTAGAATTGGAGCCGTCATTGATATCTTCATCTTGATTGCATACCTTCATTACATGTTACCAATTGCTTTTTTTTAATTATAGGACAGAAGATTTCCGTTTTTAATAAAAAAAAAAAAAATCACAAAAGTAAAGGATTTCAGGAAATTTAAAGTTATTAAAAATAGTGTTATGGTAGAAAAAAATCTTGAAATAATGATTGTATTTTTAGCTATTTTATTTATTTATTTTGATATTCCAATAGAAACGTTCTCCCGTTTAGCGTTTATTCGGCGATAGTTTGTTATGAAAAGTGGTCGACGGGATAATAGAGAAGTACCATTTTTTATCAATACGTAATATTTATTAGATGCAGGTTTAAACTTCTAAAGAAAAAGAAAGGATAAAAATATCTGCAAACAACATTTAGTTTTTAGTCAATCCAAAATATTATCTAATTTATTCCATCAAAGTTAGAGTAAAAACTGATCCAAGATTGCAAAAGGCACGCTAGAGAGAGAAAAAAAAAAATTAACAATCATATTTTGACTGCATTAGAGGATGACATCATCCGCTTCAGAAAAAACATGGGACATAGAAATATAAATCTAAACATTTCAATTTCAATGTCGCTTTTTAAACATAAATATAAAATAAACCTGTGCGGTGTTTTTTATAACAATTGCTGAGCATCATATAATGTGGTATTTTATTTTCTTGGCAACAATAATTTGAGGTAAACCTTTCATTTCATTTAAGAAAACAATGCCGATTTAATTTTTAATTTTCAGCAAATTTTAATCAAAAACATGTTTTAACGAAACGTTAAGTGTGCTATGTCAGAAGCCTGTTCAAAATCCTTTCATATGCTATCTCATTCGTGGTTCTGCGTTTCGTATTTTCTGCGAAAAAGGGATGTTGACAGGAGAAATAATATATATATATGACCAGAGGGCCCCGTGCGAGGATTTCGCACTGAAATCTAATATTTTTTAGGTACTTCTCTATTATCCCGTCGACCACTTTTCATAACAAAAAACAATCGGCAAACTGTAAGATTAAACGCCAAAAATGCAGTTCCATTTACTTGACGTCAGAAGTATTATACGTGTTTGTTAAGTCATCAAGTGGTTTTTAATTCGACATTTGCGTGTATTTTTCATTATGTTTTACTGATTTATTAGTTATTTCATTAATTAAAATAACAATTGTGTCCTTAAATTCCTATATTTTATTTATTTATTTTGATATTCCAATGGCAACGTTCTCCCGTTTATTTGGCGATAGTTTTTTGTTATGAAAAGTGGTCGACCGGATAATAGAGAAGTACCATTTTTTATCAATATGTAATATTTATTAGATGCAGATTTAAACTTCTACAGAAAAAGTAAGGATAAAAATATAAGGAAACATTTAGTTTTTAGTCAAGCCAGAATATCATCTAATTTATTCCATCAAAGTTAGAATAAAAACTGATCCAACATTGCAAAAGGCACGCGCGAGAAAAAAAAAAATTAACAATCGTATTTTAACTACATTAGAAAATGACGTCATCAGCTTCGAGAAAAACATGGGACATAGAAATATAAATCTAAACATTTCAATTTCGCTTTTTAATTATAAATATAAAATAAACCTGTGCGCAAGTTTTTTATAATAATTGCTGAGCATCGTATAATTTGTATTTTAATTTTTTTGGCAACCACAATTTGTTTTCATAAAAGAAATGAAAGGTTTTCCTCAATGTAGATTTAATTTAATTTTCAGCAAATTTTAATCAAAAACATGTTTTAACGAAATGTTAAGTGCGCTATGTCAGAAGCCAGTTCAAAATCCTTCCATATGCTATCTCATTCGTCGTTCTGCGTTTCTTATTTTTTGAGAAAAAGGGATGTTGACAGGAGAAATAATATATATGATATTATTTTGGTAGGTTTGTTATAAGTTCATTTAATAGTTCCTTATTAGTGCAAAGTCTTATTTCTTTCCCTGAATTTCTCTTTCGATGTCAAAAAATGTTTTTCTACTTTTGGACGCCAGCCAAAATACAGTGGCAATTTTTAGAAATGTACAACAGTTGTGACAACAAAGGCGCTATCGCTTTAGTTTTCATCGCGCTTATCAATTCGAAATACTACAAATTTCTATTTTTTACTACATTTTACAATTTTAATTCTTACATCAATTAGAAAAAAAATTAGCTTTCGATTGAAATTTATTTGAAAACTGCCGCTTAATTTAACGACTTTAAATATTTTTCAAGCATGAAATTTTTTTCAATTCTATCTTATCAATGACCACCAGTTTACTTCAATAATGTAAAATAGCCCCTGGGAAAGTTGCCACAATTGAAAATAGATTTCTCTAACCATCATAAAAAGTGAATAATAATTTTTTTTAAAAAAGTGATAAATCATAAGATCAGATTATCCATAAGATAGAACATTTTGGCGCTAAACAGGCTAAAATCTGTCAGGAAAAAAAGACTATTTTTAGTTTATGTTGAACATAAAATTGATATGTTGAATTTGTTGATGAATATGTTCCATCAGATATCAGGATATGCTAGGAATTTTATTTTTTTATTTTTTTACATTTGCCAACTGTATAAGAGGAAAAATATCCCAGACTGTGATGGAAAAGGGATAATCATCCTGATTATGTCAAGGAAACGAAGAAACCATACAAATAAATTACACTTGAAAACATAATATCCATCTGCAGATAGATTTATTACTGTAAAAAACTTCTTAATCTTTGCATAAAAATTGATTAGCTTAAAACAATGGATGCGTTTTAGAATATATGGATTTGAAACGAACAATGATTAAAGAGGACATTTTAAAACTTTTTTAACGTCGAATTTTGACTGTGCTTTGGGGCAGATGCAATGCACATGCGCATAGGAGCTTATTCGGTTGAGTTATTATCACAGGGGGCGGGGGAGATGTGCTTTATTTACTATGTTCTGTTATTTACTGAATATGATATGAACGTAGGAATATACTATTTGTATATACTTCATAGGTCTATGAATTTTTTTTCTTGCCGTGGGGAATATGGTGGTAATGTCAAACTGATTTGCATTACACAGTTATTTACGGATTTTTTGTTTAGAGTTTGCATCGGAAATAGTACTGTATTTGACTGGGGAAAAAAAATATTTGAAAGACTGTTTTATACGCAACCTTTCATAAATAATAAAGAAGCTTATTTTACTGATACTGTTATAGTATTTTTTTGCGTCAAGTTTTGACGGGTTCCATCTAGTATATACTAGCTTACCCGCCCGGCGTTGCCCGTGCCAACACAACCTTAAATGTACCTGAAATCAGTGTTGAACATTTTTTTTTATTATTAAACAAATCTAATGTTGGGGGCCCCACTACCTTAGACAGCAAACACTGGGCGTGCCATACACACTCCCATATATTACTGTAAGTCGAGTCGAAAGAGCCATACCCCTTCATGATCCAGCCCATAGAACCAGAGATAGAGCTTTTCAATTTTCACCACCAGGGGTGCTTTTCTATCTATGTAGAGTCGAATGAGCCATACCCCGTCGTGATCCAGCCTATAGAACCAGATATAGGAAAGCACCCCTTGTGGTGAAAATCCGAACTAAAATCAGTCAGCTCTATCGATGTCAAGTGGAAAGAGCCATACCCCATTGTGATCCAGCCCATAGAAACAGAGATAGGAAAGCACCCCTTGGTGGTGAAATTCAGAACTAAAATAGGTAAGCTCTATTGATGTTGTGTCGAATGAGCCAAAGCGTGTCGTGATGTGACCCATAGAACCAGAGTTAGCTGCAAAATCCTTTAGTTACACCTTCCACCGCCAGGGAGCACAATATGTTCTATACGAACATAACTGAATTCATTAAGGTTATCGATGTCGAGTCGAATGAGGCATACCCCGTCATGATCCAGCCCATAGAACCAAAGATACGAAAGCGACCCCTGTGGTGAAAATCCAAACTAAAATCAGTAAGCTCTATTGATGTCGGGTGGAAAGAGCCATACCCCGTTGTGATCCAGCCCATAGAAACAGAGATAGCAAAGCACCCCCGGTGGTGAGAGGAAGTTGATGTAGAATAAATGTGATATTTAATAAAAAGTCGTTCCCACCTCAGCCCCTTTATCTCGCCATTTTCGCTAATTATTACAAATATACAAATGTTTGTATATCACATACAAATGTGAAATGTACCAAATGGTTTTGAAAATAAACGACAGCAGGGGTAAAAAATCTTTTTTCAATCAATCATCACAATTGGCGAGTGTGACTATTAAGATGGCCAGTGGTGGCAAAACAGTCAATCGACAAATTTTTAGTATTACTTGCAGATTGGCGAGTGCTAATTTTGTCCTATATGCGAGTGATTCTTATGAAACTCATGTCACAAAATGCACATCATAAATATTTCACGGACTGGGAATTTATAATCAGTTCATCAAAACAATTTAATAATTACCGTCAAATCTCGTTAATCTGCCCCCTAAATGCCACGGAAAATCGGAAAATAACCGGGGGGGGGGCTTGCACGGTATTAGAATTGCATTATATGATATTTATAGATGGTGGTGGTGGTTGGATGCTACCGGCCGATCGTCGCAAAGTATGCATTCTATAAAGTGACAAAAGAAACAGATTTGGAAAAAAAAAATCCGTTCTCAGGTGATTAAGATTTAATAATTATTTACTGAATGTTTTCATTTTATTCAAAGTAAAGTTCAAGAAAAACATTAGATTCTTGGACGACTAAAAAAGTTCTTAAATCAAACATCACTCAAAAACGCCCCAACAAAAAAATCATGAATATATAGAAACAGCTCAGAAAATCTGTTTCATTAAGAATATTTTTCTTGGGCGACTAAAAAAGTTCTTAAATGGAGTTAAAAATGGTTCTTAAATGGAGTTCAATAACAAATCTTAATGAGAACATACATCTTAACAATTTATCGCATGTTATGAATTCACCAATCTCGGGAACTAAAAATGTAGTCCAAAACAATTACAGGAAAAAAATTGTAAACAATAAATTACTCAAAAATTTAATGTAAATTGTTTGTTTCCATCAAAAATATTTAATTTGTAAGTATGAGGTAAAAAAAAATCGCAATGGATTCCTAACCGCCCAAGAACTCAAATTATTTACTGAATATTTTCATACTAAAAATGCTAAAAAAATGAAACTAACTAAAAATACAGTCAAAAACAGTTTAATATATTATAAGCGTTGCACAAATTTACTGAATATTTTCATACTAAAAATGTTAAAAAATGAAACAAACTAACTAAAAATACAGTCAAGAATAGTTTTTTTAAATATTATAAGCGTTGCAGGTACATGAAGATATACTTTCTGTTCAGTGAAGTGTAAGATGAAATAGGCCTAAACCCCAGTGACAAAACTAACTATCGGGAACTTAATATGATATATATTGCATATTTCAAACTATTTTTGAAATATTATTAGCGTTGCAGACACACGAAGATAGTTCTGTCACTGGGTTTAGGCCAATTTCATCTTACACTTCACTGAACAGAAAGTAAATAAATCGTCGCTGGTAGCTAGATCCATAGAGTAATGGAATATCTTTAATCTGTGGCTAGATCCTGGATGCTGCACCTGCTCTCATTGGCTGGCTGCTTCGTTGCCACGGATGGTGTTGCCGAGGCTATTTCATGGGAGGAGCTTGAAATAGCCTCGAACCCAAAATTCCATATACAGTAAACTTCCGATTATACGTCACTCACGGGACCGACGGGGTGGCGGATAATCGAAATAGACGGATAATCGAAAGACCATTATTAAAATCACACTTCTATCTGTTGGTTTATAAATAACAATATTTAAACGCCTGTTTTTTTATTCGCTGTGTATTTCATGACTAGAAAACACAATTAATAATTACAAATAAATTTATGAGAGAAATTAAAAATTTTACAGAGTAAATATATAGTTACCTGTTTTCATCCAAAATAATCCGTTAAAAATTTTTGTTTGCAGTTTGCTTCTGCTTTTACTTCAGCAAGATTGCGAATTTTACGTAATAAAAGTACTTTGAGTTGCATCGGCTTCATCTTGCATCTCAAACCAATTAATGCACTTGGAGAGCATTGTCTCCACTTCTGCATGACTGACTCCTGGGTCATCATTTTCCGATTTTCAGATTAATCCGCTTCAGGTTTCCCTGGATTCAAAATATTTTGGATAATTTCGTCATCCGTAAATTCTCCATAACCAATATCATTGTTATCACAATTAAACCAGTCTTTCATTTCATCTGCAGAAATATCTTTTAAACATGGTACGTTTGATACCAAGGTCAATATCTCTGTATCATCATCAGGTACATCTTCTGTGCTAGTAGTATTGGTAGCATCTTCCGGTGTATCAATAGTTTGGGGCCACAATTTTCTCCAGCTTCTCTGCAAAGTCTGTTCACATAAATCATTCCAGGAATCAGCCAAGTTGTATATGGCATCTTTGATACTGTATGATTTCCAAAAATCGAAGACATTTGATTCATTATCAGCGAGTAGCAGCTTTTGAATAAAAGCTTTCCGATAACGTCTTTTCATCGATTCAATGGCACTTTGGTCCATCGGTTGTTTCAGTGATGTTGTATTAGGTGGAAGAAATAAGCACTTGATGTTACCGTCAATAGATTCTACATTTTCCGGATGTGCTCCTGCATTATCAAGCAGCAAGATTGCTTTCTGTGGAAGATTACTTTTTATTAAATGTGCTTTAACTCCGTGAACAAAGATATCAAAAAACCACTTCTTAAAAATATCTTGCGTCACCCAGGAACTTTTTTGATTGTAATAATTGACAGGCAGTGCTTTCATGTTAATATTCTTAAAAGCTCTGGCTTTCTTAGATTTCCCGATCACTGTTGGCGGAAATCGATGGCTCCCTGCTGCATTGCAAATTAACAAAACAGTAATATGATCTTTTTGAAGTTTAAAACAGCAGCATTTTTTTCACAACCTGATGCAAGTGTATTAGTCGGAAGAGCTTTCCAGTTCAAGCCAGTCTCATCACTATTATAAACTTGATTTCGTGTTAAATCCAAGTTTTCTACTGTCTCTAAAAACTTCTTTCGAAATTCCTCAATGCATTCAGTACTATTAGCACAGAGTTTCTCCCCAGTAATGACCAATTGTAGAATTCCATGCCGATATTTAAACCTAGTAAGCCACCCGTCACTTGCTTTGAAGCAGGTATCACCACCAAGTTTTCTATTCATTTCTATGGCTTTTTCACAAATCATAGGTCCAGAAATTGGAATCCCTTGAGTACGTTTTTGAATGAACCATTGATAAATAGCGCAATCAAGTTGTTCATCCTCTGCAGTTTTCTTTGTTTTTCGCGCTCCACCATCTGAGGTTACATCTTGCTGACATAATTTTTAATTTTTTCTGAATTTTTCTTTAAATCATTTACAGTAGATCGCCCTATACCATACTCTTTAGACAAATAAGTAGCAGTTTCACATTTTTTTTAAACGTTTGATGATCGTCAGTTTATCATTCAAATTAAGAAAAACTCGTTTTCTATTTGTCTCCATTTTGTCCTCTCAAAAATTCAGCATTAAACCAACTAAAATCAAACCTATTTCCTCCCCTCACCCAGACTGCATAATTTTTTCAGCGGTAATTCCACGTTTCCAGCTGCAGTTCTCAGAATAGCGCCGCCTCAATCGGGTTCACTACTGAACATGCGTGTTTTTGTTGTTCGTTTCTGATCGAAAAAAAAATGGAAAGGGGGGTGGCGGTTAACCGAGGGTGGCGGTTGATCGAATGGTGGATAATCGGAAGTCTACTGTACACGTTTTAATTTAAAAAAAAAAATCTAAATTAAAATTTAAAAATCCAACCGCGAGGTATACTGTCCGGTGATAACATCTACACACGACAAAAATTTCTGAGTCCTAGGTGGTATAATTACGGAGAAATCCGCGGGCAGGCAGACAGACACTTACTCTTTTATAGAGATAGAGATATAAAATTCTTACATATAAAAAGTTTAGTAAGGGCATTTAGGATGCTTTAGCATTTTAAATTAAATATAAATAACAGGGGAAAATTAGATTCCCCATAAATACATGTAAGACAATAGTGAATGTTTTAAATAGTTTCTAATTGAGACAAATTATTGCTAATAATGAATGTGACCTTAGTAAGTTTTAAAAATCTATTCCTTATGATTAATCAAAGTGTAGCTGATAACATAAAATACTACTGGTCAATCATACTAAAGAACAAGTATCTTATTTGCAATTTTTATCACTTAATCGCAGAACATTTGAGGATGAAATAATGTGCAAGAAAGTTAGGAGAAATGTCAAAAATCAGGATTGTACGAAAACATGTGAAAATCTGGAGTCGCCTGCCGAAATCGGGAGACTTGGCAAATCTGCTGTACAAAAATAAGAGTTATTTGCCTGACAAAAATTTTATATATATATATATATACATATATATATACACACTTTCCTCTGGAATGTTTCAATAGGTAGTTTCCTACTTTTTGTATTGGAAGCTACAAAAAAGTCAAATTTTAAAAACATGCGTGTCAAATCTTAAATTTGTAAATTGATGCAACATTTTACTTTGACAAATGGAAGCTAACATTTTTATTTGTATGTTTAATAACTCTTCACTCCATTTTGAGACTATTCCATTTCACTATTGAATAAAATGTTATAAACATGTCAAACATTACATGAAAAATTTTTGATTTATTACTTTTAACTAAATATGCTTTCTATATTTATGACAGTACTAATATTTAAAAGTATGAAATCTAGCAATAGAGAAATTCAAAATGTATTTATGTAAAAATTACACAAAGAAAAATATTCTTCCTTTACCCTAGCATCCTTTATAGCAAAAAAAAAAAATCTGTTATAAATATAACTGTATCCGAGCTCTCTAAAATTTTACAAAAAAATTTCATATTTAATAGTGAAAACATGAGTTCCTTAAAAAAAGCTTTCAACGCATTGGCCATATTACGCCATCCGTTTTCAAATCAACCCTTTTCAATAGAGCTAAACCCATTTCTCGTTTCTAAGGGTAGGAGCCTTTAAAAAAGTAAAATTAAAAAATAAACGCATGCACAAAGACTATTTTTGCTTGGAAAAGAGTGAATTTGACAGAATGTGCTTTTCGCTTTAAATATATAGATGGCCCCAAAAAACTTACATCAATGAGTATCTTCTTAAGTGATCTTGCTAAATCCTGATCAGATGAAGAATCATAGAAGCTAGTAGCTTTTCCTAGGTTTCCCACTCTACCAGTACGGCCGATTCGATGTACATATTCATCAATACTTTTTGGTAAATCATAATTTATAACATGACAAACATCTCTAATATCTAATCCTCGAGCAGCAACTGCAGTGGCTACTAGCACAGGCATCTTTCCTGTTCGGAAATCTCTAAGAGCTTCTTCCCTTTCACGCTGGAGACGATCTCTAGAAAAAATTACATTAACAATTTTAATACCAAATTAGTTGCTGAATTTTGAATTATAAAAGAAAAGTTACAGTTTTACTATAACACATACATTACATGAAAGTTCACAGACAAAAGGATTAAAAAATTAAGAAATTTATACCTTTTAAAATTTTATTTAGATATGGATTAAGTGACAGCACAAATTTATTTTAATGCTCATTTTAAACAAATTATATTCATTGAGTTGTAAAGTTGTTTTAAACATTAAAACGTGTACATAGATTTACTTAACAGTCAAAATTCATGTTTCCTAAAAAGTGAATTGGGTACAAAATTATCTGCTAGCTGCCGTACAAGCATCCATCTGTAATTTTCCATTCTTTTTACAGTAATTTTTTTCAAAATATCACAGTCTGGGAACATGAAAACTTGTGCAGCATGTTTATTATTGTAAAACTAATGACATTTCATTGCCTACACTATTTTCAGCCTTGTTTATTCATACCACTTTTTGAAAAATTATCTCTTCCATTCACTTAGAGTATTTTCAAGAGATCTACCCTTTTTTTTATATAAATTGTGGTATAAAAATAGTCCGTAGTCCTAGACTGTAATCAATAAATTATTTGAAGATATGACAGATTCTCACATTTGTTTTGCCGTGATTTTTATTTTTTTTATTGGCATTTTCATACGATATGCTTTACAGTGCTTCAATGTTTATCTTTCTCCCAACCCTTTTCTTTTTGTCAAATATAGCTTCATTCAGCCTTTGCCGCGAAAGATTGTGCTTGTTTTCGTTTTCATGGTGAAGCAAAGTTTGTCTGTGTCTAGTGCACACGCATTATTCACTCTGAGCTTTCGTTTCTCCTCACATGCTCTGTATCAGTGACGCAGTCCTTGAAATAATCACTCTAATGGCATTTTGAACTTAGTTTCTCCATACATTGGATTTTAAAAATCATCTATGCATGCTTATGTTGACTAATAGGAATAGTTCTGGTTTTATTTGTGTTACCGTTGGAGTTAAATTCTAGCAATTAAATTGAACAGCCTGTGTTTTTATTTTGGCCTTTCCTGTATTTATCGTATATAAACTTTGACTGTTACCTTTTTAATCTATTTTTTCTGGTGGGCGCTCGTGAGAAGGTTGGGCTTTTTTTTTTGCCATATTTTTATCCAGTTAAAAATTCTTTAAGTGCCGAATTCTCGATGGGATTACGATGTATTCATGTAATAATGTTGTAGTTGTTTCAAGTATTTTAATTAGTGGTCAAAAAGGAAGTCTGATTTTCTTCACTTCATAAATTATGAATAAAGAATTTTCATTTAATTTCAAGTAATTAATAGTTCCTGTCTCACCCTCAACATGCTTCACCGAGGTGAGATATTTTATATTTTCGCCTGTCGGTGATGATTAAAGAATAAACTTAAATTATTAATTTAAGGGTATGATTTTTGATTAAATATTGAAATATCACTTATGACAATCTTTGAAAATCTAACAGTCAAGAATGCCAACTCATGGCAATTTTCCAATAAATTTTTCAACTAGGAACAAAAAAATTTACTTGCGATTATACTATAAATGTGTCTTAAAGGATAAACTCACCCAGGAAGGGGGAGGGGGGGGGGGGGGGGGGGGGGGGGAATTATCTAAGAAATGAGCAAAAATGCAATTTGTTTCTCTTCCCTACTCCTATTTGTGTACGGCAAGCAGTGGATCTTCCTCTTCTCTCGTACTTTTAATGGTAAACTAAGTTTAAAAGGTATTTTCCAGTTCATGCACAGAAAACATTCTTTTCAGCTCTAGCCAGCTAGCATATGTCATGTGATTAGAATGTGAGGGGAGGGGAGAAATTTTAATAAAACAGCAAGAAATAGTTTTAATCCAATCTCTCTAGCATCTAAGATTGGATACAATGCTAAAAAATGCTCTTTTTTTTTTTTTTTTTTTTTTGGTAAATTTCAAATTTGAAATTCAGCATTCATATAAGTTGTCAACACGTAAGTTATAATTTTTATAAGTTTTATTAGAACACAATTCATATTATCTTTCTAAATTACGTACAATTCTAATTTATGCAACTAACAATTCTAAACAATGCTTGTTACTTCCTCAATTCCTAAAAACGATTTGTATTTTTTGAAAATCAATGACGTGGGATGTGATGGGGGAGTAAATATTTTACAGGTGACGAATTATTTTCTGGCTACCAGATTTTATTAAATTTGTAAAGCACTGGTTGTGATACATCATTTATAAGATGACCAAAAAAATAGATAGCCAACTTTCATTTAAATTACTAAAAATACAAGTGGTATAGATAAATTCATACTTCCAGCAATTGGAAGTAAACTTTCCTTTGCAGGATGGTGCAAGTCACAGAAGAATAGAAAACAAACAGAAGACAAAAAATGTTCAGTAAATTAAAGCTTCTCATTTTGTAACTTAAATTTTGTCATTCTGTAACAGTAAATCTACTTTTTCAGCCTTGATCAGTCAAGAATTCCTCCAAGACTGAAATCTGTCTCGAGACTCAAGGTCTTGTACCCATGGGAAAAGAATTTCAATGATATATTATTCATTGTTACAAACTTTGTGTACCGACGTAATGGGAGGAGGAAAGGTAATGTTAAGAAGTATCTTTTTGGAAGGAGTGTGTGCAAGGGTTTTTAAGGGGGTGGGGGGGAATTTAGAATCTTTAAAAAAATCTGTCAAAATGCAGAAGTTTGCCGCTCATTAACCCTTTGACTGCTAAGCAAAAGGACAAAATTGTAATGTTTTCTGATTTTTTTTTTAATGAAAAAAAAAAGGGATGATTTTTCCAATATATCAAACACATAATTATGTATATGAACATAAATCATTGAGAGTATTAATCATTACTCAATGTTTTAAAACTGCATTATATCGGAAGAATTATATTAATTTAAATAATGCTTCTATTGCAATGAAACCTACAGCTTAGTGAACGAATATATCGGTTTACAGTGCTAAGAAGGTTAAGAAATAATAAGCATCAAAATTAAGAACTTTTAGCAGATTTTGCATAAAAATAAGGACTTTTAAGGACAAAAAATTACTGACTTAACTGATCCATATGAACCCTGCTGCCAAACTAAATATTTGAAGAAAGAAAAAGAGGCAGCTAATTCCAAAGAAAACATTGAGTAATAAAATTATTGTAAAAATGATAGAGAGGTCTAACTGGAGCCCAGAATGCTCTTTTGGGATTAAAGAAAGAGCAAGATTTAGAAATGTTCTGAATGTAACTATTTCAAGTAAACTTTTCTTATGTCATGAGGAACTCTTGTGGAATTCATTTCTGCTTTTCAGCCCCCCCTCCCAAACCCCCCACCCTCCTTCTTGAGACAGTTGTGCTTAATATGAAGCCAAAGGAAAACTTTAAAATACATAACACTTCCACATTACATAAGTTTCTCAAACTAGTGTAAAAATTCATCCAAACCAAATTACAGTATTTCAGTGTACAAAGTATTGCTGAATGTATTTACTAGTAAGTTGATGTTTGAGGTACTATGGATGCGAAAAGTTTTTGAAACTTGTCTAAGAAACTTTGAATCAGTTGAAGATAAAAATTTAGATTAATTTTAAAAGTAGACAAAAAAATAAAATGTAATTTTTAAATGACAAAGTAATACACCAATTTTAATTTATACATTTTTTTAAAAATGTTATTTAATAGTTTATATTTTTCCTAAAGAAATGTGAAAGTTCTATAAATTTTGAAAGACTATTGCACATTGATTTAGATTTTTTTTTTTTTTAAAGGGCAGTATGCTGCACTATTAAATAATGCCTTAGTAGGAATTATACAAACGTAAACAGGCTGAAAAGTAAAGAAAAAGGAAAAACCCAAAATCTTACCCATGGATACTTGTGGTTGGAATATTATTTTGTGAGCACAGTGAAGCAATGAAATCAGCTGTTCTCTTTTGTTCGACAAACACAAGGGTTCTATCGGTTCCTAGAATTTAAAAAATTGATTTTAACAACAAATTTATAATATACATGAATTACTTAATGAATTATTTAATGAATAAATCCAATTACCACTCTCTTTTAAAATTTCTAAAAGTTGGTCACGTTTATTGTACTGTCCAACATTAAAAAATGTCTGCGAAACATCAGTGTTTGCAGCTCCAATCATACCAACAGTTAAAAATAAATAGTTATCAAGAAAATCTTTTGCCATTTCTTGTATAGCATCTGGAAATGTAGCACTAAACATAAGCGTTTGACGGCGACCTTTTTCAGGCATGGACTCATGAGATACCATTTCTTTGATTGCTGGAGCAAAACCCATGTCTAACATTCGGTCTGCTTCATCTAGAACTAGGTAATGCACCTGTGAGAATGATATCTGAAACAGGGTGAAAACTAACATTAGCTTAGAATAGTATAATATTCTTTTATAAAAGTAACAGAAAACAATTAACAGAATACCACATGTATTTTTAATACACTAATAAACCAAAATGTGTTTTTTTACCTGCAGATTACCACTTTTTAAAAAATTTCATAACGCCACATACACACAAAAACAAAGTTTTCCTTTGTCTACAGGCAGCACACTAAGTCAAATATCTTTATTCATTTTTTTTCTTTATTGCATCCATAAATGAAAGCCTCGCAACCTGATATACCCACTTCCTCTTTTGGAGCTCCCTAACCCAGCACACAGTTTTAAAACTTAAAATTTTTCAATTCCCAATTATTTTTTCTGCCTTGTTATTGCACTTTAACAAAAAAAAAACAATCATCAAAATAATCTACTACTCCCCTCCCCCCCCCCCCCCCCTTTGCTCATCCAGCCTCAAGTTTTAAAATTGTTTACCTTTTAAATTTTCTCTTGCTATAATATTTGCTGCCTTGTTAAAAATTATCAATCATCTAAATTTCCTCTAACTACTCCCTCCTTTTTTTAGGGTTTCGTTCATCTCACGAAACCCTATTACTCCCGCTCCGTTGTCTGTCTGTCACAGAGTCGTTCTCAGAACCTATATAACTTAAAGTTGAAACCTTGTTTATACATAACTGAATACCTGCTATGAAACTCAAAATATTAAAATTTGAAAAATATTTTAATAAATAGAGATAAAAAACCGAAATTCTAACAGCCTTTTCCTAGTAAATTTAAACATTTTTCGTTGTAACAGTTGCCAACAATTAAAAATTTACAATAAAATTCTTTCTACAAACAATAATTAAATTTCTGTTGAAAGATTTCCAAGTGAAAAACGAAAATGAAATAAAAAGTTTCACCAATTGAAAAAAAAAAAGATTATGACGTCATATGGGTAATGAAATGGAAATTTTCAAGTATTTCGCAATAATACAAGGAGTATGTATGTACAGAGAGCAGATTAATATCACATCATTAGAGAATTAAAAAGAAAATTAATCTGACGTCATATTGGAAATTTAACGGATTTCTCAAATGTGATACAAAGCGAGTATCAATATGAGTAATAGAGTTTGAGGATCGTATTGAATCATGATAAAAATTAGATTATGGAAACATTCTTATATTTTAACATTTTGAAGGTGTACAACATGTTTAATTTTGAATTTTTTTTTTAAATATCGTATTTAGTCCACACGACAGATACTATTATGAAAGAGTAATATCGGGCTGGTTTAGATATTTAAAAAAAAAAAACGAAAAAAGACCGGTAAATTTTTAATTTATAAAAAACATGACTTTTTTTTGTTGCTAAATTAAATTTATTTGGATTTATTAAAGAAAGGATAAATTGTTTTGAAAGGAATATTAAACGAAACCCTTTGTGCGATCTTGGATCACACTTACCCACTTGTTTTAACATCTTCTGAGTACACAAAACTTAAAATCATTAAATATGTATATATATAAAATTTTCTGTCTTATGACATACTAAATACCAAGATCAAAAAATATAATCTAAAAGACTCATTGTAATACTTTCTTGTATCCCATTAAAAAAAAATTTCTAGGCATGGGGAAGTAGTAACATTTTCCTCTTTTTAAAGTTTGGCCCTTCCTACCACTTTTTAGATTAGCATTGCTTAGCACCACTTCACTTTTTTTTTTTTTTTTTTTAAATTTCCATGCTTTAAAAAAAAAACAAAAAAAAAAACAAAAACAGCATCTACACTAAAGTTACATAAAGTTGCACAAACTATTTTTAAAACATGCCAATAAGACTAATATGCAATATACAACAAACACATTAAACATGCATATATTAATGCATATGTGAATGATACATACCTTCCCCTTGTTTAAGAAGTCTAGTAATCTTCCAGGAGTTGCAACAAGAATGTGGCAACCTTTCTTTATTCTACTTGACTGATAACTGGTAGATGTACCGCCATACACAACATCAGCTTTGACTACACTATCATAGGCAAATTTTCGTGCTTCAGAACCAATTTGAATAACTAATTCTCTTGTAGGAGCTACAATAACAGCCCAAGGCTCCTGAACTTCGTTATTAGCATTGTTAGGAAGATCAGGATGAGGAATCATGAAATTTAAAATAGGTAACAAAAAGGCAGCCTAAAGAAAAATTAAAATTTTAGAACAAAAATCTAAGCAGTGCATCAGTTTATTTTTTAAATGTTGTAAGCTAACAATCTCAAAAAATCATACAGAATACAGAACTTGATTCAGTAGAAAGAAAAAAAAAAAAAATTCCAGTTTCACAAGATTATAGGTTTTTGAATATAAAGGGGAATTTCTAAATCTTGTTCAGTGTTTACTCAAGTAGGTACTCCTCCAAAAGAATCAAATTGAAATCCAAAATTAAGTCCAAATATTGAGAAGAAAAAGTTAACTGACAGAGGAATAATGTTTCCTGTAATAATGTTAAACAAGCCTTTCTAATTTTATGTGATCAAGAATTTGTATTGCATTTCAGTATATAAGATTACAGATTCTCTGAAATCATAACTTTTGTTTTTACAAGATTAGAAGCATATCCTCTAAACTTTGTGGTGCTACAATCCAGTAAGGATTTTAGCCTACAATGACTAACTGTTTTCTTGATCATTACCCCTGGGACGCTATACAGAATGTATCTGGTCATATGGCCAACTTAACATGAAACACTGTTTAATTCCCAAGCAAGTTCGGTACTAATTTTATCAACAGAGAAGGGTTGAATGGTTGAGTGAACGAGAGTGACCTAGAAACATATCCTCATAGGTGCAAATAAAAAATTAAAATCTTGCACATTACTGATGAAAATCACTGAAAAGTAAGATTACTGAAATTCATGATCACAGGGTGCTTATTCCAGATCAGTAACGAATTTCCCTGACATTTCCAGGGTTTCCATACCAATAAAAAAAGATAAAGAAAAAATATTACCATATAAAGAAAAAATTCCAGGTATCGACATTTTGTGATGTCACACATAAAAAATCTTAAAAGTTGTGAATTTGAGAGAAACTGATTCTGGGACAAATTACTGATTTGTTACATAATTTTTTGCAAAATTTACAAATTGTTGAATATTTTACATGCTAAACATTTTGCAGATAACACTTTTAGCCTCAGGTCCTATCCATTTTGTCAAATCAGGATGAAATGTATCGCATCAGCCAGTTAAATAGATTGCTTTGACATTTTAATACAAATAATAAATATTCAATAAATTAAGCTAACAATTGTTCAGTTCTGAAACAAAGATAAGTAAGCAGAGTGAAACACCTGATCAATCCTACAACATTCAGTAGAAAGTTTCAGTGAAGCTGGAACTGAAAATATTTTATTTACAGAGAAAAGAACTATTCCAGATCTGCGATGAATTTCAGACTTTTACAGACCAATAAATAAAATTCTAGCTATCGATTTAGCTTTTTTTTTTTTTTTTTGAAGAAATACAAAGTATTTATAGAAATCCTTTTACACATTATTAAGACAGTTCTCAAAACAAGGTGTCTATTCCAGATCAGCAATGAATTTCCCTGACTTTTCCATACCAATAAAAAAAATTTTGGGGTATCGAGATTGTGATGTTACACACAAAAAATCGTAAAAGTTGTGAATTTGAGAGTGGAACTTTCACAACAGATTCAGAGACAAATTACCGATTTGTTACATATTTTTTTACAATTTACAAATTATTGAATATTTTACAGGCTTAACATTTTGCAGATACACACTTTTAGCATCAGATTCTATCCATTTTGTCTAATCAGGATGAAATTCTTTATCACATCAGTCACAGTAGTTAAATACAGATTGCTTAGACACATTTTAATACAAACTAGCTGGCTCCGCCCGCTAGCGGGCCCCTAATTTACATCGGTGCCTCAAATTGTAGAAAATCTCGAATCTTGTAAAACCTTGAACCGGACGAACCTCCGACCCGGGTCCCCGCTGCCTTTAGCATCGTATACCGGTCGTGCTACACACGCGCCGGATAATCCCTTAATTTGCACATTCAACAGTACAAACCTCTAACCGAACGAACCTCCGACCCTGGTCCCCGCTGCCTTCGGCACCGTATACCAGTCGTGCTACGCACGCACCGGATAATCCCTTAATTTGCATATCGAATAGTATAAACCTCTAACTGAACGAATCTCCGACCCTGGTCCCCGCTGCCTTCGGCACCGGATTATCCCTTAAATTGCACATAGAATAGTATAAACCTCTAACTGAACGAACTTCGGGCTCGGGTCCCCGCTGCCAGCGTCACCGTATAGCAGTCGTGCTGCGCACGCGCTGCAGTATACGTTACATTAATTATGATGTTTGGAATCAGTTTGGTGGAAATCCGTAACATAGTTTCTGAAAGAAGTATAGAAACGGACCACAGTTAAAAGAAAAAAGCAGGGGGGGCTATGACACTGCTTTTCCTTAAACAACTTATTTAGACTTTTCCCTAAAAATACTCGTAATGCAGTTTTTAGGGGCGGCCTACTTCTTAAAATCATAATATCTAGCTGGCACTGTCATAGAAATCTTTCTTTTGCTTTAATTATACGACTAATGATGATTAATTATACAATTAAATAATATATCGTCTCGTAATGCAGATATGAGAATAATTTTTAGATATTCTGAAAGCAGAAACAATTTTGAGTCGCCCTGTAAAAGTTAGGAATTACTGCGCTGCGCCCCTTACATTCGGAGATATGAAAAAACCCAGTTGAAACCCACGTGACCTCCTTCAGAGAAAATGCGCCTCTGCTCTGGAAAATCGATCCGACGATCGTCTGGCCACGTGTCTGCGACCTGGCGTTCGCAGTGCCGAAAGAAATGAAAAATTATTTCTTATCGATCGATTTTTAAAGGATTTTTTCGGTTCTAATCGTCGTACTGAGATGATTTTTCGAATTTATGAAAGCAAATGCTCTCGTGAATCTGTCTGTCCGATTTCCGAATTTCTGGACCCCCGACTTCATTGTTTTTCGAAAGCGCACTGGAGCGATGAATACAGGCCGGTCACGTGAAAATCCTCCCGAACACCTGCGGCGGCGGAGAATAAAATCATTTCACAGCCGTGTCTCCAGCTGTCTGACATTCCCAGCGCTGAAAGAATTCAAAAATTATTTTTTATCGATCGATTTTTAAAGGATTTTTTCGGTTCTAATCGTCGTACTGAAATGAATTTTCGAATTTATGAAAGCAAATGCTCTCCTGAATCTGTCCGATTTCTGAGTTTCTGGCCCCCCGACTTCCGAAGATACGGGTCGGTTTCAAAACCCGCGCTGTGGTTTGGGGCGCTTAATTTGCTCCGCGGCAAACCCGCTGCCTTTTCCTTCCCCGACCCGAGAGAGACCGGCAACCCTGTGTTCAGAGGCGAAAATGTTTGCTGTTTTGTATTTCTTTCCAAGTTCGGTTTCGGTCGGTAATTAAAACAGTTTCGTCGATTAATAATGCCCCGGGTCCGGGTCGGACGCCCAACCCGATCGAAACTTGAGCACAGCGCTATTTTTCCGAATTTTTCGATCCGCATCCGCCGCCGGTGCGTCGATTTGTCCCGGAGCCTTTGCGTGTACAGCGGGGAGTGCACAGACAGACAGAAACACACAGACGTTTACCGTTCTTAATATTAGGGATAATAAATACTCAATAAATTAAGCTAACAAATGAACAGTCCCAAACAAAGATAATTAAGCAGAATGAAACAGCTAATCAATCTTACAGCATTCAGTAGAAAGTTTCAGTGAAGCTGGAAATGAAAATCTGGGTTACAAAGAAGGACTGAAAGGGGATAGACAAAATGATTTGAACGAGAGGTTGAAATACTCTTTACAGTACTTATAAAGAGAAAAGTGATTTTAATGGTGCTGCAATTTCAAATTTTTAGAAGAAACATCTTTCTAATTTTTTCTTGAAAGTTTCAAAATTTTCTAACTTTTTCTCAGAATTTACACATTTTCCTGACTTATCTACAAAAATGGGAAATTTCCCTGACTTATCCAGTCTATATAAATTTTCCTGACATTTCCAGGTTATCCAAGTGGCTGTACCCTGTGATTATCTTTTAAGACTACTTTCAGAGATCTCAGCTGCAATTTCCTTTGGAAAATGGGTTGTACTTCAATCCAAATGTTTAAACTATAAAGTTTATATTCCCCTATATATAAAGTACGCTCCCTTAAACTTTTATTCATAAACATCCATAACAAAACAATTTGTAATTAGATGGAAATTTTCTAGTTGTATCTTCTGAACAAATGTTTTAGTATGTCAAATGCATAGACAAATACAACTGCAAAGATATTTTTTGATTAAATATGCCTTATTTACTCACATATTTTATACACTTTCACAATTTCTTCAGTTCTAAAAGTAGAACGCGAAAACACCACTTTTTCTTTTAAAGTATTAATTTTTTTTGAAAGGCAACTTAGAATAAAGAGAAATGACGTTCTAAATGAATGTAACATTTTAATAAATGAAATAATTAAGATTAAAACAAAATATGCAACGATTTCGAAGTTTGTAGATAACTTTTGTACGTGAACTCTTGTGTCCCTGTGTAAGTGAAAAATTATGCACATTTTATTCTACAGTAAAGTATCAGACTGCATTCAGCATCAACGGTGCAGAGCCTTTCATGTGGTCAGACTTCAGCTTGTCTAGAGGTCAGGAAATCCCCGATATGTTTATCACTGCCTCTTTTCGTTTGCTGAGACTTAACTTTCTTTTGTTGATGGCTACAGAACCTTTCAAAAAGAAAAGCCAAGGAAATAATTTAGGGCTGTCGCGGATTGTTGAAAACAAGATATAAACACACCTTAAGCATCTTGTAGTGCATCTCAATGATGCAATATTTTGAATATGTTTGAAATAGTGCAACATTAAAATATATTGCAAACAATTTTTCCCCGCATAAACCATAATGTAACAATTCTTTTGGGTATCCCAGTAAACTAACTATGAGTGCTGAACACTTTACTTTCAATACTGAACATACCATAGTAAACCTTAATTACATGGCAATCAGAGTATATTAAAGAGCACTGACAGACCAATTGACAGGGTTCATACCCTTTTTAACAAAGTAAATTCCAGGAGTTTTCAAGGAGTTTTCAAGGAGTCTCAAATTTTTTTTCCCAGGAGATTTACTTTGAGTTTTTAATACAATCCGATTACCTTTTTTCAAGCATATAACATTTTAATTAAACTTAATTATGATTGTAGTCAACAATTACAAATAAAATTACAGTGAAATTAATATGCAATTTCAGAACATATCAGAAATTCAGATTTAAGTTATAATATTTTCTGGCAATTTCACTATCTGGAAACATCCTTTGAAATTTTAAGTCGATATTCTCATTGAATATTCTCATCGCCACTCAAAACTTTCAACGCCCAAACTGTTTCTGCTTTTAAATGTTCATTTCTAACTACAGTAGAATCAAGAGTTTCTGATTGTTTACTGATTGCTGCCGGGACCACAGAAGCATTATGGAACGTTTCGTATTTCATGACCGAAACACTCGGCTTAGTTGCATTGAGGAAGTCTTTTATCAACGCCTTATCTCTTTCTGCTTTAAGCTTTTATGCTTTTTCGATTTTAAATGTGATGTACCAACTCGCCATTGTACTCGACCGATGTACTGAGAGCCGACTCGCCCATATTTGAAATGTCTATAGACCGCTTACATATTAAACATTTTGCTTTAAAACGGGAAGCACTCGGTAGCAACCAAACCAGTCCTTATATCTTTCATTCTGAATCCAAATTTCATTAAATATACACTTTCCTCCAGGCATTTTTCTATGCTGAATAAAATGTAAACACCCAACATGCGAACATGTTCGCATGTTTCTCCATGAGTTCAATCATTCTTCTTAGCGGCCGATCGCGCATGTTTACTGCGCAATACACTTTTCGCGCCGGTTGTGCAAACCGTGCCAGTTGCAGTTAATACTGCTCCATGACGAAATTTAATTAGATTTTCTGCGATTTTCCTTCAAAATCAATAAATTTTTAATTTTTAATATTCTCAAAATTATGGAGAGTAAAAAATAATAAAAATATCGTATTTTTAATATTTTCCAGGAGTTTTTTTTAATTTCCAGGAGTTTTAAGGGCCCTTGAGAAAAAAAATGGAATTCCAGGAGTTTTCAAGGAATTCCAGGAGGCGTACGAACCCTGAATTGAAGTCAAACACTTTCAACTATGTTGAAAAGCATTAAAAAAAAATTTCATCACAGGACAAAACTTTCACCAATGATCAAGATAAAAATACTAAGTTTTACAGCTGAAAAATTAAAACTGCTTTAAAGAACTTTCAAGAAAAAAAAAAAAAAATTGTCTTCCACATAACTATTTTTATCAACCTTTGTTAAATATGCAATTCACTGAATGGGTTGCTTAAGACTAAATTATTTTTAAGATAGAATAACAAAAATACTTACTGTTTTACCTGATCCAGTCTGAGCACAGGCCATTAAGTCTCTGCCATTTTTAATAATTGGGATAGAATATTTTTGAACAGGAGTTGGTTTGGTATATTTTGAGTTTCTTATGTTCTTAAGTAACAGATCACACAGACCAGAGTTTTCAAAGCTGCTGATGGGTTGTGGGGGATTACTGCCACTAACATCAACATGAATGTCATCATACTTTGCAAAGTTTATTCCAGTGGGAACACCTACAAACATGGTTTCTGCATCTTCACTAGGTTCAGGTGGAATGTAAGGAGGAGGTCTTGGTTTTCCTGAAATTTTACAATAAAAGCTATTAAGATTATAAGAGTCACCATTTGTTACATGGCAGCTACAAGAAAGTGGAAACTAAACAAATTAAACCAGCCATTAAAAAATAAATAAGTTCCAATTTTTAAAAAGTTATCTATATTTTTAATACTCGTACTGAAGTGGGTGAAAGTCTCAAGACTGAAATATAAATATCTTTCTTAAAACTTTACTAAAATGTATACAATTTATATATATATATATATATATATATATATATATATATATATATATATATATATATATATATATATATATATATATATATAAATTATATATATAATATATATATATATATATATATATATATATATATATATAAATTATATATAATATATATATAATAACACATCTACAAAACAAAATTTCCAAGAGTTACATTAATATGAAAAAACTATGTCCAGCCAGAGATTAATATTTTTCAGTCACATTGTATTTCCCGAAATATGAAAAAGACTGAATTCTGTCAGAGCACTGAAAACTTTTACCCATTGGCTAGTCTCAAATCTCCATATTTTACATCAGTTTTAGCAGAAACTTAACTGTTGTAATCTATAAAAGGAATGTTAATCTTTAATACAACAAGATTGTCTGAAAGTGGATATTAAACTAAAAAGGACCTAGAGGCCACAAACTACAAATTTTTCAAATCTATTAAGAGAAATGTAGAACAACGAATGAGATACCATATGAAAGGATTTTGAACAGGCTTCTGACATAGTACACTTACATTTTCCTAAAACATGTTTTTAGATTAAAATTTGCTGTTAATTAAAAATTAAATCGGCATTGATTTCATGAAAGAAATGAAAGGTTTTCCTCAAATTACTGTTGCCACAAAAATAAAATACCATATTATATGATGCTCAGCAATGATTATAAAAAACACCGCATGGGTTTATTTTATATTTATGATTAAAAAGCTAAATTAAAATTGAAAGGTTTAGATTTGTATTTCTATGTTACATGTTTTTCCCGAAGCGGATGACGTCATCCTCTAATGCAGTTAAAATACGATTGTTATTTTTTTTCCTCACGCGTGTCTTTTGCAATCTTGCATTCATTTTTACTCTAACTTTGATGGAATAAATTAGATGACATTCTGGCTTGACTAAAAACTAAATGTTATTTGCAGATATTTTTATCCTCACTTTTCCTTTAGAAGTTTAAACCTGCATCCAATAAATATTACATATTGATAAAAAAATATTAGATTGTAGTGCGAAATCCTCACACGGGCCCACTGGTTAATCCTTATTCAGCTTGTAAATAACAATGTTAAAAATACCGATTTAAATCTAAGATTTTTTTAAAAAAATCATTTGATTTAAATCAGGGCTGTGGAGTCAGGCCTATTTTTGGGCAAAAGAGTGAGTCACTAAAAAACAGACAGACTCCAGCTTGTTTTTTAGACAGTTTTAAGTGAAATTAAACTAATTGTATAATTTTAAATTTATAAACTGAATTATTATTTTTATATTTGGACTATATAGACAAGGAAACCCAGGTTAAACAGTCCCAATATACTGTCCAGTGTACAGCATATATAAAAACTGTTTTTAATTGAAATCTCTAGTTTATATTTTACATTTAGTATATAGTTCGTTAAAAGATACTTTTCACAAAAATATAATAAATTACACAAAAATAACTTTTACTTTTCACAAAATGGGCCCTAAGAAAAAAAACCTGCATCGACCCTTAAGTTGATATGCACATTATATGCTTCAAGGTCAAACAGGAATGTAACAGTAGGTTTCAGTGTTGCCAGTTGAGTTTTTTTTTTAATTCTGATTGCTGCCACTTTTTTTTTAAAATAGTAATATTTCCTTTATTTAATGACAAATTTAATAAAGCGACTATTACTATTTCAAAAAAATTACAACAATGAAGGAATCAATCAATCAATAAATCAATAAATAATAGGAATCAACAGGCAATACTAGTACTTTAGCCATCTCTGAGTCTGATCCTTTAAAATTTCAGGAGTCAGACTGAGTGCGAGTCTCATTTTTCCCACGGACTCCACAGCCCTGATTTAAATCAAACAACCCTGAGTCACAGTTTTAGAGTTTGCTTATTACGACCTTTGAGAATGGTTTAATGAGATTGTTATGTTTTTTATTTTTTGAGAAAAGATAATTTAAATTCTGCTGTTGTGTGAAAAAAAGTGCTAATTAGTGTGATTTTTTAATATGTATATGTTTCAAAAATGAATCTTTGCTTTTTTTTTTATTTAATATCAGTATAACATTTTTACCGTTTGCTCTGTAGGAACCCCCCACCCTCCCATTTTTGGCGTATTTAAATGCCTACTTCTGATTAAAATTTCTCGATTTTGTTTGAATTCTTTTTTTTTATTGTTATGTTTAATCTCTATGTCTATATATTCCAAAATTAAAAATTTTTAAAGCTTAAAATTGCTTTAAATGACCACTTGGCGACAAATATATATATTATACACACATATATATATATCAGGGATCAGTCTAGAACATAAAAAAGAGCAGGACGCACATCACATAATAAGGGCAATTTTGTTGAAAAGGGCACAACATTTCATAAAAAGGGCATTTTTGTAATAAGTGCATATACCAATATACTGGTGGGAAGGGAAGTCTAGCAACAGCTTAAAAGTAAAAATCCAATAACATTTCTAATTTCCATAACTTCACCATTTGAAAAGCATTAAAAATAACAGCAAAATGAAACTTATGTTCTCTATTTTTATTGTAAAATTGTTTACTATATGCATGGTCATTTTCCCCTTTTCCTACGATATTCAAGAACCTCTCTAAAATTTTTATTCACCAGATAACTTTTTCCTGGTTTTAGCAAAACTGGTTTTTAAAAAGGTACAAAATAAAAGTTATAAAGCTACTTTTCAAATTTTTTACAGAATTTAATCAGAACATATAGAACGTAAATTATGTGGTCAAAGGCCAGAATGTCTGATCCAATACTATATTTCACTAGACAAGGTGAAATTAATCAATGACGCTTAGTTACCCTTTATGTCTTGTTCAATGGAAAAAAATGATAAATGGAAAGATGAATCACTCAAAGTTAAAGATTAGACATACCAGGGCACTTCACACAGAAATAAAGAGGGTAAGAGGAGTAGTCCCTGATGTACCATACTAACATTCTAAAAATAAAAGATAGGTAAATAATTTTTGAAAGTACAAGGCAGGATTCTACACAGGAATAAAAAGAGGGTAGAAATCTACCTGGAAAAAGGGCAAGGAGGGTGGAATTATACCTGGGAAAAGAGCAAGGAGGGAGGGATTTTATCTAAAAAGGGCATGAGGGCTGGCTGTCCCTCGGAAACTCACTAGAGTGATCCCTGCTTAGTCAGGCAGATTTGTGTAAAAGGAGTCAAGAGTCACTAAAAACATGTTGAATCTAACTCCAGCCTTTGGTTAGACACTTTGAAGTGAAACTAAACCAATTATTTCATTCTAAATTTATAAACTGAATTACTGTTACATTATACTATATTATAAAACAAAACTGTGCCTGTCCGTACCATTGACATATCGATGGTAGCAATGGCCTGGACAATCAATTTTGCTTTCATTGGAAAGAGACTTAAATATAGCACAATTTTGAAAACCATCAAATAGGGGAGAGGGGTGTACTTTCAAATACAACTAGCTGTATTGATATTTTATGGCTTTTTTAAATAATTTTCAAAAATGAATTTTTTTTAAATACCTTTATTGTGTGCAGTGCAATTGGGGTATCTTTAAAATTTCGGCAATCAGAGTTGGAATGTCATTTATGCAAGGGAAGAAAAATAAAGATGAAAATTTTATATTTCTTGCATTATTTTTATAATTTTGGCTTTGTTTCGGGGTCTGTAAGACCTGAATATCGAAAGGAGACTGATAACAGAAATTGCACTATATTTCACAGACCTGCCAACTTTTGAAAATGAGAAATAGTAGCACACCAAATTCAAATTTATTTGAAGGTTGGTTGGTTGGTGGCTGTTTTTTACGCTGCAAATTTTAAGCAAGCAAGTACTAATCAATTAAACGCATGTGTATATCCATAAGCACACAAAGTAGGAGACTTGTTTTTACTAATTTTTTTGCTGCGGGTGGGATTGATTAAGCATAATTATTCCCATTCAATTAATGCTCTGTCCACTCCTAATTTGTTTTCACGTTTTGCGACAAATTTTCTACATTAGTAAAAGGAATCCGGTTTCAATCTTTTAACCCACTGCAGTAAATTTTGAAGAAATTTGTTTTCATCAATCTTTTGAAGAATTTCGTGTTTTTTCAGCAATCCTTTGACGAATGTGTTTTTTACATAATCCTTAGACGAAATTGGCATTTTTTTCAGTGATTTTTTGATGAAATTCGCTTTTTTTCAGCGATCTTTTGACGAAATTTGGGTTTTTTCAACGATTCTCTTGATGAAATTCACATGATTCTCCAATTCTAAAGGATTTCACATTTTTTCTGCGATCTCTTGACGAAATTAACTTTTTTTTTTTCGGCGATTTTTTGACGAAATTCGCTTTTTTCAACGATCCGTTGACGAAATTTGTGTTTTTCACATCATTTTCTGAAGAAATTCACGTTTTTTCAGCGACCCCCTGACGAAATTCGCTTTTTTTCGGTGATCCTTCGACAAAATTAGCTTTTTATGGCAATCTTTTGACGAAATTCACGTTTTTCAACGATCTTTTGACAAATTTACGTTTTTTCAGCGATCCTTTGACAAATTCACGTTTTTTTTTTCAGAGATCCTTTAACAAATTCACGTTTTTCTTTTTTTCAGAGATCCTTTGACAAATTCACGTTTTTTTTTTCAGCAATTGGGTGACGAAATTCACGTTTTTTCGGCAATTCTTTGCCAAATTTGCTTTTTCTTGCCAATTTTGACGAAATTCGCATTTCTTTTTGCGCAATCCTGTGACGAAATTTGCTTTCTTCGCGCGATTCTGTAACAAATTTCGCGTTTTTTCGAGTGATCCTGTGACAAAATTAGTGTGTTTTTTTGCAGAAAATCGTAGTTTTAGACAGATTTTGTAGCATCATAGTTTGTGGCTCAAAATCGTAGCAACTACGATTTTTTCGTAGCAGTTGGCAGCTCTGATTTCATCATTATTTTGGGTACCGCAAACGAAAAAAAAAAGGGAGAGAAAATTTACAATTTCAGCATTAGTCTCCTGGTCCCACAGACCTGAAGAATCTGAGGAAAAACAAGAAAAAAAAAAGGAAAAATTTTCTATTACAATGATATTTTTGATTCTGTGGATTCCAAAAAAAGCAGAAATTTTCAATCTTCGCATTATCTTGGGTTCTGCAAACCTCAAAAAACTGAGAGAAAGGACTATATACTAAATATAAACTAGAGATTTCAATTAAAGAGTTTTTATATATGCTGTACACTGGACAGTATACTGGGTCTGTTTAATCTGGGTTTCCTGTATATCTAGTCCAAATATAAAAATACTTCAGTTTAAAAATTTAAAATACATAGAATTTGTTTAATTTCACTTCAAACTGTTTAAAATCAAGCTGGAGTCAGCCTGTTTTTTAGTAACTCCGAATCTTAATTTAGCAGCTATTTATAGTAATAATTATAATATTTTCTCTTTTAATAACTTTCTTTTAAAACAATCTTTATAATCTGTTATAAATTTTAAAAAAGATACTTAATATACATATACTTACTGTAGTTGTAAGATTTAAAAAAAAAAAAATCTGGTGTATTACGGCGGCCTGTGCTTATGATAAAGAAAAAAAAAAAAAATAGAATTCTTTAAGGCAGTATTTCTCAAACTTCTTTTACTCACAGGAGAATTAAACCCATAATTAAACCTGTGTGTCACTTTAATCTAGAATTAACTTTGTCAGCATATTTAAATTAAGATGATGGATAACTGTGTGAAAGAAGCAGGGATCATTCTAGAACATAAAAAAGGGCAGGGCGCACATTACATAAGGGCAATTTTGCTGAAAAGGGCACATCATTTCATAAAAAGGGCATTTTTGTAATAAGTGCATATACCAATATAGTGGTAGGGAGGGAAGCCTGGCAACAGCTTAAAGTGCTCTTTAGTTTAAAAAATCCAATAACATTTCTAATTTCCATAACTTCACCATTTGAAAAGTATTAAAAATAGCAAAATGAAACTTATATTCTCAATTTTAATTGTAAAATTGTTTACTATATTCACAGTCATTTCTCCCTTTTCCTACAACATTCAAAAACTTCTCTCTCTAAAACTTTTAAACTTTTTCCCGGTTTTGGCAAAACTGGTTTTGAAAAAGCTACAAAATAAAAGTTCTAAAGCTACTTCTCAAATTTTTTATAGAACTTATTTAAGTTATCATGCGGTCAAAGGCCAGAATGCCTGATCCAACAGTATATTTTACTAGAGAAGGTGAAATTAATCAATGACCCTTAGTTACCCTTTATGTTCAATGGAAATAATGATAAATGGAAAGACGAATCGCTCAAAGTCAAAGATTAGATATACCAGGGCATTTCACAGAGAAATAAAAAGGAAAAGAGGAGTACTCCTGATGTACCTTACTAGCATTCTAAAAATGAAAGATAGGTAAAGAATTTTTGAAAGTACAATGCAAACAAGGCAGGATTTTCTGCAGGAATAAAAGAGGGTAGAATTCTACCTGGAAATAGGGCTAGGAGGGTAGAATTCCACCTGGAAAAAGGGCAAGGAGGGTGGGATTTTATCTAAAAAGGGCATGAGGGCTGGCCGCCCTTCTGAAACTCTAGAATGATCCCTGAAAGAAATATACATCTAATAGATCTCATCTTACAAAAATTTCTTTAGTAATATTTTTACACTAGTTCTGATATTTCCATTTCAATATTTTATTAACTACTGTCACATAAATTGTTGCATAACTACTGTGAACGGTCTCTGAAATAGCTTAATTGAAACACGAATAAAAGGCAAAATTAACTCAAAATATACTGTTTCTGTATTAAACATTATGTACAAGATTTTTATAATCATAATTAGCCTATTCAGAAGTTTATATCGATAGTGCATGAACTCCAAATGAAACAAAAATTTACTAGTGTCTGTAATTAGACTTAAAATTATAAGTTAACTGCGAAAATTGAAAATAACAGTGGTCTGGCGCAGGGCTGGCAAGTTTCTGCCGGGGTGGTTAAAACCAGTGGTTATAACCGGTTAAAACCGGTATGGCAGAAACTAGTTTCTGCCAGTAAGTGGCAAAAACTGGCAGAAACTAAGAAATAATAAGAAGAACTTTAACTGCAATGATTCATAATTCATACATGTATTTTATATGTAAACAATTAAATTAAAAATTAAACTAAATATTATGAATGTTATTCAAAGTAGCACAAAAAGCTTCAAAATGATCATATAAATATACTTTTATATAATAATAATTTTCTTTTACTTGAAAAACAGAAATTTTTATAATATTAATATGATGCTGTACAAGTTTAACTATTAATATTATTATTTGCAGTTGAATTTCTATTAAAAAAAAAAAAAAAAAAGAAAGAAAGAAAAGAAAAGAATTTTACAAAAAATTCTATGATATTTTAACAAATCACTGTTCAGAGAATTTTTAAATAAATAATATAATGCAATAATTTAAAGATTATCTACTATATGGAATAGGGTTATATATATATTTTTTGTTGGAACATTTCCAACTAACAGTCTTAAATTTAAAAAAAAATTTGTTCCTTTGAATACTGTATTTAAATGAAATGCTTTGAAATCCACAGAATTACAAGATCCACATATAACTACAGCTCCAAGTTAAAAAAATTAGAATAATAGAAAAAAAAAGGAATTGTGAAAAAAGGTTGTTTATGTATCACTTATACAAAAAATAACACAGGATAAAACTTAATATTGTAAGAATCTACATAGTTTGTAGAATCTTTTAACATTCAAATTAAAGGAAATAATACAAAAATTAAAATAATTATTCACACTTGGAAAAAATAAAAATATTAGAATAATCTGTACCTGGTTCAAAATATTAGAATAATGCATTGCAAATAATATGTGTTTTAAAAAAAGGAATTCTTCTTTAATATTTTGTATCATCATCTTTAAATTTTATAACAGCACGAACTTGCTTAGCCAAGCTAGCTGCAAGTGGTTCACAATGTTTTCTGCTCAGACATGACCATGCCGACTTTATGCTGGAAAGAAACTCAACTTTGTTTTTTGGCGCAATATCTATTGCGCCAAAAACGCTTATTTTATACAACTTTCTGAACCAATCAGGAAAATTCATAAGTATTCTAATTTTTTGAACCCCGTATTTTAGTATTCTAATATTTTGTATAATGAAAATAATTTTACAAAAATAAAATATTCACTCAATTTAATATTTTAGTTTTAATTTTCGTTAATAACATGCAAATTGCAAATGTGTTAAAAAATCCACCACTGTTCTTTTTCAATTGTACTACAGTGAAAGAAAGCTAAATGCAATTCCAAATACAAATGGAATTAATTATTCCAATTTTTTGATTTGAAGCTGTATAACATTTCTATGTGAAAGATTTTTTACAGTTATTATAAAATATTAAATTACAGAAAAGTAGTTTGAGTAAGTATTGATTATTTTTCTTTTCTTTTCAGTGTTTAATTTAAAATAAGTATTGGATATAGTTTTCTATTTTGAATTTTAAACTGAGATTTTAAATACTCTAATAATTGTTTTCATATAAAATTACACAACTATATTATAACAAAAATTTTATCTGTTACATTACTCATTTTTTCTAATACAAATTTATTTATTTTAAATTAAAATTATCCGCAGTATTTTATTTGTTATTTATCCTGAATAAAATGTACTTAAGGAATTTAATACTACTAAAAAAGTCTCAGATTATGTCACAAAATCTGTTTATGCCAGTTGTTGCCAGTTTCTGCCGGTTATAACCACTTTCTGCCACTGGCACGGCAAAAACCCAGCCCTGGACCGCTCACAGCCGTTAAAGGTTAAGCATAATTTATAAACCTTTCAGAAAAACAACTATTCACTAAAAATTTCCAGTTTAACTATAGATACACTTTGTTTCGTTTGGAGCTTTCGAACTACCGCAAGAATCGGTTGAATGGTAAATTTTAATTATAATAGTCCTGTATAAAAAGTTTAGTACATTAACAGTATCCTACGAGTTCAGACTTTTATTCATCTTTCAATAAAGCGATCACATAGACCATTCACAGTACAGTAGTTATGCGACAAATTGTCACAGCAGTTGAGGGTTAAGGGTTCTCAGACCCAGGGGCGAGAATCCACTTTTCAGTCAGTTTTTTCTTTTTAATTATTTAATTTCAACCACCCTAAAATTTTGTCTTCCCCCTCCTAGCAGTGTTTAAATTTAAAACATTTATATGGTTTTCAATTCGTTAAGCAAATTGTGCCCTTTTTTACTTTGTATTATAATAAATTATGCATATATAACGTCCAATTGACACATACAATTAAAATATTTTGCTTCCCTTTAAAAAAAAAACATTTGGACATGAAGGGCACACAAGATTTTTTTTTTTACAGTTGTCTACTTCTGTGTATTTAAGCTCTGAACTATTTTCACTGACAATCTTATTTTTATGGTACATTTCAATATATATTTCTTTTCTCGCTTTAAAATTAAATGCAAATATTTTTTTTTATCACTGTACAAAGAAAAGAGAAGTTTCTTATGTATTACTTTTAATGTTGTAAATTAACAGGAAAAGGTGTGACATGTGACATATTTGAAACTTCTAGAAATCAATAGTTCTCAAAAATTTTAAATTTATATATTTTTGAAAAAAAAAAAAAAAAAAAATGAATTGTAAGGTAAAACTTTCCTAACAAAAGTAGATTTCTAGAATTTTCAAATATACGAACCCAAAATTAACTAAAGCTTATTCTGCCAAATAGTTTTTAAGTTATGCTTAAAAAAGCACTTGTCTTGTAATCCATTTTGCGACGATCTAACATTAATTTAACCCCAGTGGCAGAAAACACCGCGATATAGTCGCGGACAAAGAAAATCCCGTGGGGACAATGTCTGTCTGCATTAATGAAATTTCGTCAAAGGATCGCAGTAAAAACATGTGAATTTCCGCAAAAGATTACGGTAAAAACATACGAATTTCAGAAAAAACTCAGCTCGAACTGAAAACAGAATTAACTCTATCTGTAGCTGATGCAGGACTTTAAGTCATTTTTTCGAAAGAAGGAATTGCTGTAGCTGCGTAAAGGAGGAAAATGTCTCTCCACTAAATATTAAAACAACTAGCTGCAATTACTCGCCAAATGTTACTCCCTTTCTTTACATTTGCAGGTAACTTTCAGTATGGAAAATAACCCTAGATGCAGTGTGAAAGTGTAGCTCCATTCAAGCGAGAGGCAATAAATAGCATTTACTTCATATCGTATGGTAGTCCGTGTGATAACAGCTTAACCCTTTCCGACTCAGTGAGCCTGGTCTGGGAACACCTAAATTATTCCCTATTTAGACTCTGAAAATAATAAATATCTCAAAAACCAGCCAAATGGCTAGTTCTAACCTTTTTTATGAATACTAGATGGCAACACCACAAAAGCCGATAAATAATTTTGGGATGTATTTAGTTTTTGAAAACCCTGATTTTTCAAAGAAATGTTTCAGATTTTTTAAAAATTATAAAAAATATAAATGAAAAAAAAAATTGCTATGTAATTTTGTTGTTTGTATGCTAATCTGTGTATTCTGTATTATTTTTAACTTTTAACATTGAAAGAATGCATAAAATCAAGATTTGAATGTGTGGTGATCCCGCGGTGGGAGATAACTGTGCCGTACGAGTATTTCATTTTCCTCCTTGGAGAGCTTCTGTCAGAGGAGATGAGTCACAGAACATGATCTCTCATTTCATATGGCGGGGAGCCTGACATCCCAGCTGTGTTTACTTTTACTGTTTTTATGATTTTTCTTTATTTTAGTAGGGTGTAAACATCTATGGATTGGAAGTTTATCTGAAGACATAGGGTAGTTATATCACTTAGCTGTATGATTTTCAGCGAGAGTAGATTTTTTTTTTAGCGAGCTGAGTTCATTAGCTTTTAGCTTATAGTTTTAATTTCTGTAGATTTTTATTTGTATATAAGTTTTTTTTTTTCTAGTCAATAAGGAATTGTAAATATTAAAGTAGTTTAATTAGTTTTCTTCTAAACTTTTAATGTTTTTTAAATGGCCCGGAGAAGCTTCAGCATTGCTGAAGCACTGATGTGCTAGAAGAATTGCCTTTGGAAAACGAATCTGGATGCTTTGACAAATATCATGAGAAAGAAAAAAATGTGTAAATATAAATAATATAAATGTATATGTTACGGTCAATATGACGGCCATATTAATAATGACCAGACATAAATGCCGGTTATTAATAATGACCGGATTAATCATATTGACTAACATATATATACTGTAAATATCTCATAGCCGAAACTCAACATTTTATTCGTATATATTCAAGAAACTCGTGTAATCAAAATATTTTCTCTCTCTCTCTCTCTCTCTTTTTTTTTTTTTTGTGTATGGGGGTGGGGGGGGTGGGGGGGTAGCAGGCCTCCCCGTGGTTCACCCTGGGTAATACTAAATATGCTATGGAGATCAGATTCTACTATTTTTAAATTATAGGCAAAATATTTTACTCTAATACGGGCTTCATACTTCACAGCAGTGCTTGCCTCACCGTGCTTATCGAAGCTCGTCTGACCCAGTTTGGGAACACCCACAAAATTAAAACTGTGTGCAATCTTTACAAAATTTTATTTGCATACTCCATTAGACTTAAATAGACTGCTTACAAAATATTTTGTTAAAATTCCAACTTTAAATAGTAGCGTGTCGGATAGGGTTAAAGCTTTTTTTTTTTTTTTTTTTTTTTTTTTTTTTTTTTTTTTTTTTAAGAACTCATGTTTACACTACTAAATATGCAAATTTTTTGGCAAAATTTTAAAGAGAGCTTGGAGACAGTTATATTTATAACAGATTGAAATGTCAGAGTTCGGAAGATAAGAACTATTTTTTTATTGCTATGTTAAAGGAGCAGACGTGAAAACAAACAAAAAAGAGAGAAGTAAACATTTCTTTTACAACTGGATAACAATTTTTTTCACTGGCTGTAAAACCATTTTATTTATCACCAATGAAGATTTTAAAGAGTTCGGACAAAAAGAACTTTTTATTTTAAAACTGTGAAATGACACTACATAAAAAAACAAGAAAATGAGTGCTTTTATCACTAAATATCAATATTTTCGCGAATTTATTTAAAAATATAATTTTATACAAAATTGGGTTAAAGATATAAAATATTTATTTTTATTATTTATTATTACGGGCCCAGGCAATGCCGGGCAGTGGTCAGCCCATAATCATAAAAACGAAAAATTACAAAAAATCAAATGATTACAAAAACAATCTTTGCAATGAACATTATTTTTATAATCATAAAATGAAACTTAAAACAACTTACCATCTTCTCCAACAGCTTCATTTGGACAGTCTTTTGCCATATGCCCATCTTGATGACATTTAAAGCACCCACTTCCTTTAGATCCAGCTTTTCTTTCATTAGTGCAGTCCTTAGACATATGACCACTTTCTCCACAGTTATAACAATCTCCCCCTCCACCACCACCACCACCTCTAGGTTTTCTTTCATTAGGGCAGTCCTTAGACATATGACCACTTTCCCCACAGTTATAACAATCTCCTCCCCCTCCACCACCTCTAGGTTTTCTTTCATTAGGGCAGTCCTTAGACATATGTCCACTTTCTCCACAATTATAACAATCTCCTCCACCACCTCTAGGTTTTCTTTCATTAGGACAGTCCTTAGACATATGACCACTTTCTCCACAGTTAAAGCAATCTCTGCTGCCGCCACCACCACCACCACCACCTCTAGGTTTTCTTTCATTAGGACAGTCTCGAGACATATGACCACTTTCTCCACAATTATAACAATCGCCGCCGCCACCACCTCCTCTAGGTTTTCTTTCATTAGGACAATCCTTCGACATATGACCACTTTCTCCACAGTTATAGCAATCTCTTCCACCACCACCTTTATTATCACTATTAGGACATTCTCTTGACATGTGACCTTCTTCATTGCATTTGAAACACTTGGAACCTGAAAAAAATACATAATCATAGTAAAAAAATTAAATAAGTTTTTTCACCAAGAGAAATTTCAATAAATAACATTAAATGTAAACAAATCCATATACAGGGGCGATTGTGGGTTCATGAAAATATACCTGAAATTTTAATGAGAAAAAGTTTCTGTATGGAGAGGAAGGAGGGAACATAATTTATTACAGGGAGGTCAAATTATGAAAAATATGAATTTTAATTATGTTTAACAATCTTATGATTAATATTTTAGACACTTTTTTTAGAAAGTTACAAGAAATTTAACTGTCAGAAATACCAGAATTTCTATTCTGAAAATGAAAAAATGTCTGAATTCAGGTATATAACCTGAACGAAATCACCCCTGCATATAATAAATACAAAAGAGACTAGAAACAAATACTAGAGAGCCTTTTTGCATGCATTAACATTGAGCATAAAAAAAAGTGCAACACATACAGAAAATAACATGAAGCATTTCGGGAGAAAAAAAAAATACAGCACTTTCTGAAAACACAGTATGCCATAAACATAGCCATTGGACATCACACAGATTTCAGTTAATTGCTACTCATTGGTTCTAGCGCAATTTGTTCTGATAAAGTGGCTGTCCCCGACTTAATTTTAGTAGATTGTGGTTATTTGGAATACAGATTATCTAAAACTTTTTTTTTTCCCTTTTTTTAGAAGAAGAAATTTATTATAGTCAGGAAATTTAATGAGATTTTCAAACATGTCATTGAATTCTTAACTCTAACTCATTAAATATGTTGCGACTCAATTATTTTTTAAGTTTGTTGTTCATTTAAATGATCATTGAGTCATTTACATAGTTTGAAAAAAAAAAAATTAGGTAATACTTTATCAAATTCAAAGTTGCCAGTAGAAGGCACTGCACTGTATGTCAGTGTGCCTGGCAAATAAGTTAATACCTACGTATACTTACAGAATTTAAACACTTCTATTTACTAATTACTTTATCAAGATTTGTAAATTATTTGAAATATTAGATTCTCGGGTAAAAGCATTTTAATTATATTCTCATTTTTTACAAAATACTTAACACAGTAACATAGTCGGTCAAAAAAACACTGCACATTTAATACTAGCTAAATTGTCAGATAGACAAAAATAACGGGCAAAACTGGGAAATTTCTTAGTGGCCAGTAGTAGCAGTTTTATAAGTGACTACTTTCTTTAAACTAGTGGCCACTTCTTCGTTTAAAAGTTCTAAACAGTAAACTTGTTAAAATTTCATTTAGTATTCATACAAATTAAAAGGCCAAATAAATGTTAATATAAACATATTTCAACCAGCAAAAGTAGAATCATTGATGAAATGCAAAAAAATTTTACTCTCTCATTGTAGGAAAGTAGCCATAAGGTGGCCCGCTGACAGACAATTTTTTAATAGCCTTTTTTTTTTTTCATTTAGTGGCCTTGTGGCTGAAGGCTAGTGCTAATTTTGCCCTTTACACAAAAAGACCACTAAACAAGGAAATGAACCTTCGATAATTATTTCTGAATAAAATAAGCTTAGAAGGTTGCTGTTCACATTGAAATAACTTTAAAAATTTAAATGTTAACACCCAAATTTGACGCTATTTTACTTCTAGTAAAAATGAAAGAACATATAAACTGAACACACTAGAGTGAAACAGTTCAATTATAGAAATCTAATGTTAATTCTATAAACATTTCCTACATATGAAATATACATTACAAAATTACTATCACCCACAGTCTGTAATATAGAGTATACCGTGACCATACATTAATTAAATCTAAACCAAGAAGTGTTACTAAATTAACCCTTTCAATCACGAGTCCCCAAAACAAGGACAGCGAATTTAACATTTTGCTTTATGAGCTTTACAATTTCAGGGGTCGACTCAGGAAGATTTGTAGCAGTTTCAAGAGCAGGAGAAAATAAATCTTCTCTCAGTAAAAGACTTCCGTAGCAGGTAAAACGTTTTGTAGCAAGAAAAAAAAAAAAAAAAGAATACTTTTGTAATAGAATTAAGCATGCAAATACACAATATTAATTTGAATAGTCTGAGCATTAAAAATCCAGTTTTGAAGAAGTTATCCAATTTTGGAATAGTAATTTAATTATTTTTTATTTCAACAGCAAAGGTGGCAGAATCACGAGACATTTTGTTTTCCCACATTTATGCTATATATCATCAACATGTATCGTAACCAGGGTTATAAAACAAAGGGAAAAATAGGCAAAGTTAAAAGCACAGCTAATTTTTATACTGTTCTTAATGCTTCAGTTACAAATACCTAACCAACTTTACAAGTTAACAAATAACTTAAAATCCTATTTATAGCACACCTAAAAATGTTTATTAAATTTTGTATTTTAACCTCCTTCCTATTAGGATTAATAAGGAAGATGGTCAATTCCACAAAAAAGTTCATTTTGAGGGGAAAATAAAATTTATACTATGTTTAATTTAAGGGTATAATTGGAAAGCTTGGTATTTTTATGTTGTATAATAAAATCTTAATAAAAAGCCATTCTAAATTACTGTTTACAAACTAAGTTAAGAATCCTTATTCTTAACTTAGTCAGTCTTTGTAAAGTCATAATGTCACGTCAGTTACACAATAAAAGTTACGTCAGTTACATGTGTAAATGCCATTTTTTCTTTTTTATTGTTCAGAAATTAATTAAACAAGTTACTGTTATAATTTGTCATTACTTAGTGTTGCTGAGAACATTAAATCACTTTTTTTATCGGGTTAGTTTTGATAATTTTTACACTTCAATGAAGGCAAAAAAAATGTTTGTCCGTTTTACGTTACATCAGTTACAGGATTTTTAATTGCAATTTTTGTGATTAAAAGAGAGATTCAAATAATCTGCAGGTATTTGGGTATTAAGTCCTTAGTAAGAAATATTTTAAATTGTAAAAATTTGTTCTAGCTTTATTAGTAAATTTTCTGCACAGTTTTGAAAACAAAATTCGATGATTAAGTGTTACGTCAGTTACGATGGAATTGACCAGATACCAAATATATAATTTTCATTAAAGAATATAAATTAAGACCTTACGATTTGTTGGACAGATAATTGCCATAACTGTGCTTTTGCAGCCAAAAGATTAATGTAAAATTGCTAGGTTTGGGGAGAAAACAGAAATAAATTGGCATTAAAGGTAAATTTCCAGGTTAGGACCAGAATATTATGAATCATGCACAAAAGCTTGCAATTTCATAACTAGAAACATCCCACACAGAAAAAGCTTTCCTATGTTCTACTGGGAATGCAAAAAAGCTCAAGTATAAGCCATGGCAGTTAATGTACCTTTAGCCAACCTGTTTTTATTGCTAGCATTATTTTGATAGCTTGTTTTCAAACCTTGTTTAGAAGATGGATATTCTGAAATACAGAAATTTAAGTGACATATCAGAAAACGCACAAAAGTATATACATTGAACAAAAATTAAAGCAAATAATATATCCACGGAGATCAGATAAACAGAATGTTTCAGCTTGTACTGATTTTTTGAGAGTGAGTGCTTGCAATAATCCCTTAAATCAAATTAATCATTTAATTTTCTATTTTTAACCAATTTTGTTAAAATCTATAATCTTTGTTAATTCTCCCATTATATATTACCATAACGCATAAATAGACAAAATCTTTTGGAAAACAGCTGATATAGAAGTACCAGTTTCTTTGGTACTGAAGCACTAGTCTATATACAAAACTTAATCATAGATCACAGCATAAACTTTGTTCGTAGGAAATTGTTCAACGAGTTCATTCATTGTGAAACACAGATGTGTGACTGTAAAAAATAAGTGAAATATTTATTTTTATTTAATTTAATGGGTGAATATTTGTTGAGTTAGGTACCTGAATGTTTTTCTGTATGTACGTTACATTTTGTTTTACTATACAGACTTTTAAGGCACTTTACAAAATGCTATATGTTTTTCATGATTAACTATAAGAAATGTGTTATTTTAACTTTACTTTTCCTTTCTTGTATTGGATGGCCATCTCTCCTCAATTTTGTTTCCCACTTTTTGTTCTGGATATTTAATTTTTTGCTCAAAATATGAGTATAAGGGTTTTAAATATGCATAAATATTTCTTGTTTTTGCATACTAAGAATTTTTATTTCAATCTTTAAAAACTATGGACATCTATCTTAGAATTACTCTATATACAAACTAGTGGCCCTCTTCATTAACGTATTAATGGACATTGTTCTGCCATCTGTAATTATTAAAGTTCTCACAATTCTCTCAATTCCAATGTTGAGTATACACACCTCAAAAAAACAGTTTTAATAATATTACTATTAATATCCTCAACATACAAAACAAATTTCATGAGCATCTTTTCTAGAATCCACATGTATTAAACTGGAGTATATACTATACATGGAGTAACATTTGTGGACCAGATAAAGGAAAGTGCCAATCATTTATGTAATGTTAAAATTGTAGGATTAAATATACCATTTTAAAATATTAAAAAATATATATATTTACAGAGAATGCTTCCGATACTTACTTCTAGTGGACCGAGAATCATTAGATCTAGAGGAATCTTTATAGCTACTATTTGAGTTCCAATTCTTACTGGGAGCAGGAGCAGATTCACTTTCATCCCAATCATCATTCCATCCAGAATTAGCATTGGAAGTACTGTTACTATATCCAGATTGAGCCTTTGGTTTTACAGAAGTGTTGTCATCATCCCATCCTCCATTATCAGCACTACCACCATTAGACTGGAATCCTAAAAAAATTTTAATGTTTACGTTTAAACCAAGACTAAGGCATACAAATTAGTTCTCAAGCATTACCATTCAAACATCAAGTTCAAATCTTAAATGTGATATATAATCTTGAATGAATCTTGTGATCATACACAGGGGTGATTGTGACACAAGGTAAAAAACCCTGAAAATTATTGACACACAAGTGAAAACCCCTGAAAATTACCGATGCAAAATACTGATATCCATTTACACCATAACTTATCATGTAACTGCATGAAACTCAAATAACATAAGAATACCATAATTACTGCTATTTTTTGTAATGTAAATTGTAAGAAAACATAATTTGATTAATTTATCTTATTTGCACTAAAAATTGAATGACTTCATTAAATGATGAGTAAACATTGTCTTGCTAAATATGATATGGAAAGTTCAGTCTTTTTATTTTTTTATCATTGAAGAAATTTATTCCAAATATTCATAAAACAAACAACAAGGTATCTATTCCAGATCAGCAACAAATTTCCCTGACATTTCTCTGACTTTTCCATAGCAATAAAAAAAAAAAAATCCAGTTATCGAGTTAAAATGGCTTTGATCATTTTTTAAAGTACAGGATATTTTTGAACATTTGCTTCTTTAAGATCAATCTCTTTTCTCCAAAATACTGTTAGAGATTTATTTTCGAAATTTTTCAAAGAACTATCGGTCTGATAAATTCTCAGTTCTAAATCCATTTGGCGTTTTTCTGTCTCTGAAATTACAATTGACAAAAATTCAGCCAATTTCATTAGAGCAGAAAATGTTGATGTTTCACCTCTTAGGGTAGGATAAAGGGCAGATAATTTTATTAATAGAGAATTATCCAAGGGAGGTTTTTTTTGCATATATGCAGAACTTTTTTTTTTCTTTTATTCTAAACTACATTAACTTTTTAATGAATCCTTATTTGAATTTTAAAAAACATCTAAGACTAAGTAATCATTAATGTTGCTATAGTGTATTTTCTGTCTTGCAAACACATAGTAATTTTAAAATATACTGTAAAATTATCCTATAAATATAGAATCTTAATTGTATATTAAGAAATTCTAAATTTTTTTTAGATATTGAGTCAGGCGTGGTTTAATTGATTTTCCACGGGTCGGGTCTGTTTTCACTGAATTGTGTACAGGCCGGGCCACGCAGGGGCGATTCTGAGTAAAAAAAAATTCTGAAATTCACAGCAAATTTTCTGAAAAATTACAAGGGGGGGGGGGGGTGCCCACTCCCGCCACTTTTTTTTTTTTTGCATCACTTTGACGAAATTTGCCGTTTTTTCGCGATCTTTTGACAAAATTTGCGGTTTTTTTCCGCGATCTTTTGACAAAATTTGCCTTTTTTTCGCGATCTTTTGGCAAAATTTGCCGTTTTTTGCAATGTTTTTGATGAAATCTGCCATTTTTCGCAGAGGTTGACGAAATTTGCCGTTTTTTCACGATCTTTTGACGAGATTTGCTGTTTTGTGCAAAGTTTTTGATGAAATTTGCCGTTCTTTCGCGAACTTTGTCGTTTTTCGCAATGGTTTTGACGAAATTTGCCGTTTTTTGCGATATTTTGACGAAACTTGCCGTTTTTTCGCGATATTTTGACTAAATTTGCCGTTTGTCGCAATGGTTCACAAAATTTACCGTTTTTTGCGATCTTTTGATAAAATTTGCCGTTTTTCGCAATGTTTTTGACGAAATTTGCCTTTTTTTGCGATCTTTTGACGAAATTTGTCGTTTTTTGCAATGTTTGACAAAATTTGCCGTCTGTTGCAATAATTGACAAAATTTGTCGGTTTTTGCAATGTTTGACAAAATTTGCCGTCTGTTGCAATAATTGACAAAATTTGTCGGTTTTTTGCAATCTTGATGAAATTTGCCGTTTTTTCGCGCTTTTCTGACGAAAGTCTAGTTTTTCCCGCGATCCTTTGACAAAATTGGCGACTTTTCTTCGAACGAATGAGGAGATTGATTTTTTCGGCGATCATTTTCCGAAATACCGACACATGTTATGTCCGAATTTTCGGATTTATGACAGATATTTCTTTTAATTTTCGGAAATCATAGCCTCAAATTTTCGGAATTTTAGGAAAATTCGGACCAGAATCACCCCTGGGGCCAAGGTAGCTTTCGTTCGGCCTGGCCCTGGAAATTCCGGCCCGTGCAGACCCTAATCTACAGCCTACTTATTTTTTTTCTTCCTTTTCAAATTATGCTCTACCGAGAGCCATTTCGCCGTAGAAAAGTGCAAATTTTGAGGGGAAGAGTATTGAATGAAGGCTTACGAAAAATATGCACTCATTGACATCTGGTGCAGCCATAGACCTTACAATAAACAGATTCCATACATAGATTCTTTCTCTGAGGGTGCAGCCCATAACAGAATTTGGGGGAGGTTCAGCATTGTTAAATGAAAGGGAGGGATTAGGGAGATGAAGATTCGTACTCCTGCATCTTTTAAAAGACTGATTTTTGTCTCCTGGTTAGGGGTAGGACAAAGAATATCTTTCGGTATCGGTATTCTCGTTTATATTCTTTGGTTAAAACGAGACAAGGGGTTATGAAACACTCAGGACAGAGGGTTTGCTAGTTTCACTCCGATCAGGTTCTGGGTAAGGGTTGCCGTAACTGAAACGTTTATCGCTAATTTGGCGAAAGTTTTGCACTTTTTGCAACATATTTTCAGTTCGTTTTTTCCGCTAAACAGGATGATTTTATGACCCTGGAAGAGCCGAAAGAAAAACCTGGAAATGCGGGGTACCCCCGGAGCACAATCACCCCTGCATACATGAAAACTGGATTCAGGAATATTAGATGCTTGTGCATTTTTCTTTACCTACCACTTTTGGTGAAGATCTGTTGCCAAACAGTTATTTAAAACCAATAATGACAAAACTTCAGAGGAACAGATATCTGCTTATTTCTTCACCAAATAAAGAGCTAACAAAAAAATATTAGATAAAGCTGTGAAATTTTATGTCAAATACAGTTATTACATAGATTTCTTATGAGCAAACTTGAGACGTAAGTAGTTTTCTTAAATTTATTACTCAAGAATCCATGGCAGTCCCCGAGTAAAATTTCCAGAAAATGTTTACAATATGTTAAATAACATACATATTTTTTAGAATTTTTTAAAAATTACAAAATTTTAAACTTGATGACCTTGAAATTTACATTTTTTAAATATAGACATGCAGCATATCATATGAAAGCATAACTCATGTTTTCTAAAGACACCAAAATCAGAACTCTCCTTCAATTAGAAAAAACGTTAGAGCCTATTTTGTAATGCAAGAATTTCTAAAATTTGAAACTTAAAATATTTAAAAAAACTAATATCAATATGGAATTTTATATTAAGTTAGTTTTAACATTGTAATAAGAGCAATTAATAGTACTAATTAATTTACTTATGTATATTCTTATTATAATCATGTGTATTACGAGTAATGATTAATAAGGACTTTCATAATTATCTTGCTTCTTTTATTAGCCTAGTTCGACTGTACATATTCCATGACAAATCAACAAAAGTTAGTTTTTTTTTTTTTTGCTGAGTGAAAAAAAACCTAATTTTAAACGATAGATTGAAGAAAATCGCAATGTTTGCCATGTTATGCATTTGTAAAAAAAAGGCACATCAAGCGACACCCCCTGTTACATATGCATTAATTTTATTTTAAATTTGCACCAATCTCAGAAATGGTCGAAATCATGATAAAAATAAAATTAGAAATCCATATTTCCACAAAAAAGTACATGTCCAATCTACCGTTATGGAAAATAGCAAAGTCACTTTGGCCGCATTAGATAAATTTCTCGCCTTTGCTACATACTTTTATACAAAAGATATTTCTTCGAATTCTCCTTGAACATTTGATAAGACTTTTTAGGTAAAGCCATTACCACAAATAATTTAATAGCGATCCAACACCAGTAAATAAAAGCGAAGATAGATCTGTTGTCTCTTTGGAAGAATTGAGTTGAACTGAGCTTCTCCTGTAAGGAGGCAGAAAACGTAAGCCATGCCTTCAAAATGATGGCATTAACCCTTTTTGGCACAGTGGTCCCACTCCAGGCACACCTAATTTTAATTCAAAACTTGCATTTGGCATCAAAAATATTTTAATAAAATTTTGCTTCTATAATGAAAGCTTAAAATAAGGGGTTCTTATTTTCTAAAAAAGTCGTTTGTAAATTCCGGTGTCAGTAATTTCGTATTTTACGAACAGAATTTGTCTGTGCCGGAAAGGGTTAAACATTGCGTTCTTTAACCAACCAATGGTAACAAGCTAAAGTTTCACTCTGAATCTATCAAACAATGGATCACTGTACTTGTTTATCTAAGAATTTCTGAAAATATCCTATTTTTAAGAGATTTTCTTACTATTTTTAAAAAGACGATATAATAAAACTCAACTTTAAGGGATATCGAAAACAGTTTTCTTTATTTCCTTAGAAAAATATCAAAATAATACGAAAAAGCGTAACAATCACTCGAAAGCATAATTTTCATGCCTAAAGCATAAAACTTGGCAAGTATGCTCGTGTATAAATACTAACTATACAAGAAATTATTACTATTTATACAAAACTATTTCTAATCACAAAAGAAACTTACCAACTTGCGGTAGAGAACTGCTCATCTGCGACATATCTCCAAATCCTCTACCTCTTCCAACACTATAAAATTAACAAATTTCAATTCAAAATTTCTAACTAATAGAAGACTTCAAAAATATTAAAGTTGCAATAAAAATATTTAAGTAGTACATGACACTATAATATATATATAATAACATTTCATGACACATATTGCACAGTTATAGTCATATGATGCATAAATGACATAAAAAATAAATATGGATATAATGACATATGAACATTAGAAGCATAACATATTTGCTATGATCTTGGCAAAATCTTAACTGCCATCTAGGAATAACCAATCTTTGTTTTAACCAAATTTATTTATTAAAAATCTTAAAATATAAAAGATAATTAAGCATTGTATTCAAAGAAAACAGTTATGAATGAAATTTTAAACATTTCTGGATCTGTATTTCATATAGGGGAGAGGGGGGCACATGAACAATTTTTTTTATTTCTTTATTTTCTCAAAAAATATCAATTTCTCACAGCATAAAGATTCATATGTTTAAATAGTCTTTTTGTCTTGTGGAATTTTTTGAAATTTTGTAATAAAATATTTCTTTACTTTATGGCATTTTAAAAATATGACTTCAATCGTTCACATGTGCCCCTATAGGGGATACATGTGAATATGCCTGGGGTACATATGAACAAGATCAAAAACAAAACAATCATCATATTTAAAAAGAAAAAACCCTTTAATATGACAGATATAGATAGATACAGATTATATTGAAGGGGTTGTAGCCTGCTATGGGAATTTAAATTATATGCAATGACATGTCAATAAGAAAAAAAAATTGTTTCTGAAAATAATATATATACTCTATATATCATGCTCACAGCTGAATTAAAAAGTTTAACAACATATTTTGATCCACAAATAATTTGCTACATACTTTTATACAAAAGATATTTCTTCGAATTCTCCTTGAACATTTGATAAGACTTTTTAGGTAAAGCCATTACCACAAATAATTTACACAATCACATGTGCAGTTCCCTGAAATACATTTTAATACAAATTCAACGCATATTATATTGATCTAATTTATTTTGATTCATATTTATTATCAAAATAACTGTCCACATCTGCCCCACATGGTTTGTTCACAAGTGCCCCATCATCTCACTTAGACCTAACTTAAAAAAATAAAGAATTCTTAATTGAGTAAAAAAAATTAAAAACTGTCATAAACGTATCTGAATGTTCATAGAATGTTCTGCAATAATTAATTCCAGGTTATCAGTTAGTTTAAACTGTTTTTACTTGAAGAAGTCTGTGATAAAGTTATATACAACACCTGCTAAAACAAAGAAATAGTCACTACAGAAAAACAAAATGACTCATTGCTCTAAAAGTTTAGCAGAGAGGTAGGAATCTTACTGTCATCTATTGAGAATTTAAGATTTTTTATTTCAAATTATCTTAATACAAAGCATCATGTTTACATGTAATCCCTGTTCCAGACCTGCCAACCTTTGAAAATGAGAAATAGTAGCACACCAAATTCAAATTTATCTGAAGGTTGATTGGTTGGTGGCTGTTTTTTACGCTGTAAATTTTAAGCGAGCAAATACTAATCAATTAAACGCATGTGTATATCATATCCATAAGTACACAAAGTAGGAGACTCTTTTGTTTTTGCTAATTTTTTTGTTGCGGGTGGGATTGATTAAACATTATTATTCCTATTCAATTAATGCTCTGTCCACTCCTAAGCCAAATTTCTGAACTTCACAGTTAATTTTCTACGGGTATATCTTCCAGAGAAAAATGTCTGAGTTAGAGTCCTTCATCAGGTTGAGTAAGCTGATACAACCGGGAGTGGGGGTGTCCACTCCCGCCACTTTTTTTTTGCGTCCCTTTGACGAAATTTGTGTTTTTTTGCGATCGTTTGACGAAATTTGCAGTTTTTTTCGAGATCTGTTGATAAAATTTGCGTTTTTTTTTAGATATTTTTTGACGAAATTTGCCGTTTTTGCGCAATGTTTTTGACGAAATTTGCCGTTTTTTCGCGATTTTCTGACGAAAGTCACGTTTTTCCCGCAATCTGTTGACAAAAATTTGTAGTTTTTTCGCGATCTTTTGACGAAATTTGTCGTTTTTCGCAATGTTTTTGACGAAATTTGCCGTTTCTTCGTGATTTTATGACGAAAGTCACGTTTTCCCTGCGATCTGTTGACAAAATTTGATGTTTCTTCGCGATCTTTTAACGAAATTTGCCACTTTTCGCATTGTTTTTGACGAAATTTGCCGTTTTTTTCGCGATCTTTTAACGAAATTTGTCGTTTTTCGCAATGTTTTTGACGAAATTTGCCGTTTTTTTCGCGATCTTGCAACGAAATTTGACGCTTTTCGCAATGTTTTTGACGAAATTTGCCATTTTTTCGCGATTCTCTGACGAAAGTCACGTTTTTCCCGCGATCCTTTGACAAAATTGCCGACTTTTCTTCGAACGAAAGAAGAGATTTATTTTTTTCGGCGATCATTTGCCGAAATACCGATACATTTAATGTCCGAATTTTCGGATTTATAACCGATATTTTTTTCCCCGGAAATCATTGCCTTAATTTTTTGGAAAATTCGGACCAGAATCACCCCTGAACGATCTTTTAAGGAAATTCGCATTTTTTTCAGCAATCAGTTGAATGAAATTCACGTTTTTTCGGCGATACTTTGGCGAAATTTGCTTTTTCCCGCCAATTTTTTGACGAAATTAGTTTTTTCAGTGATCTTGTAACAAAATGCGCATTTCTTAGCTCGATCCTGTGACGAAATTCGTGATTTTTCGAGTGATCCTGTGACAAAATTCGCTTTTTTTTTTTTCAGAGAATCGTAGTTTGACAGATTTTCGTAGCATCGTAGTTTGTGGCTCAAAATCGTAGCAACTACGATTTTTTCGTAGCAGTTGGCAGCTCTGCTGTTCACATGTGCCCCCTCCCCTCCCCTACAGTATTTCCTTTAAACATACCCATTCCGGATTAAGGAGAATATTCCGGAAAACATACAATATTCATTTAATGAATTTGGAGCATGTATTGATAATGATTAAATGATCATGATATGTTATAAATTTCAATGGGTCTGAAAAAATTTTGTGTTATTATTAGAATGTTAGAAAAGAGACCGAATTTTCCAGCTTTCTGAGATGTTAAGAAATTAGAGTTAATTAAAATTGGATAAGATTTAAATTAATTTTTTTAAAGACAAACTTTAGTTGTTAATTAGCTTACTTTAATAATTAAAATTGAAATTATATTTTTTAAATATATAAAAACATTTTAGACTATTACTAACCATGAATTCATTATTTTTATCTTCCAAATCTTTCCACAAATAAACTACATTGGAATATTGAACCATTTGTTGTTGACATGAAGTCAAGGATCTCTATATAAATATCAATAAAAATACTTTTCAATGACATTTATTTCAACATTTTTCATATGCTTGCCTGTTTTTGAATAAAACAAAATTACATAAGATTTAGATATATATTTTAATAGGTAAATAATACATTAATAACATTTTTCTGCTGAGAGTATTTTTAAATTAAAGTGAGATTTTTTATTTAAATAAAATTCAAAAACCATGGATTTGAGTTCTGTCTCTCGCACTCCTTAAATTTGTTTATTTTTGTCAAAGATATTTATTAAAAAATATTGACCTAAATTTGATTTTTTAAAAAAAGTTTAAATCATTGATTTAAAAAAAAATAATTAGTTGATTTTAATCACGATTTAAGAGGCTACTTTCACTCACTCAAAAACATCAGCTCGCTAATGAAGGAAATATTACAAGATATCTTTATCTTGTTCACATTTCAATATTTTTAAATTATTTTTTTGCACTGGATAGCTGAGATCGTTCTGTATGCAGGCCCTTTTGTACTTTTTACTTACCCATCGTACATAGTATAGGGTAAGTCTTAAAATAGTTTTGAAAATCTAAAAAAAAATTGACAGATTTACATGTTTCAGACACTGGAGATTCCAAAAAACATTTTTAGAAGAAAAATTTTGCCGTCCGTCTATGTGTCTGTAAACACTCCATCTCCCAAAAAAATTGAGATAGAGACTTGAAATTTGGTATGTACTTAGTATGTAATAATGGGAAGAAGCCTATGGAATTTCAGTAACCTCAATTAACCGGAACTATTTTTTTCAGACTGTCGAAATATTCGTTCTGATAAAAGGTATTTAAAAATTTTCAAAATTGTTTATTTTAAGGAGTGAATATAAAAGACAATAAAACTACTCGTTGGGGGCCACCGTAATACTTACCCCATCATTGATATGCATAATGTAAAATATTAAAATAAAAATGTGTAAACTACTTATAAATGCATTGCAATTCGAATAAAATCATGGCTTGATGACGTCAAACTTTAAGGGCTCGATTACTGAATTGCTCGAAAGAAACCTCCTTATAACTCCAAAAATAATAATCCTATTAACTAGTGGTTTATTGCATCTGATTAAGCGTCAAATTTCCAATTAAAATATATTTTTGAAGTGAAATTTGGATGAAATACAGGGTCATGAAAAATCGAAGAGTGTGGGAAATAGGATTCCAAATATCTCGGCAACTAATTATCCGATCGACTTCATGCTTTATGCAAAATTTGTGTTTTTTTATTGTCTTTTATATTCATTTATTAAAATAACCAATTTCGAAAATTTTTGTATACCTTTTATCAGAACGAATATTTCGAGAGTCCGAAAAAAAAAGTTCCGGTTAATCGAGGTTATTGAAATGAAATAGGCTTCTTCCCATTATTATTCTCCCCATACTAAGTACATACCAAATTGGAAGTCTATCTCAATTTTTTCGGGAGATAGATCATTTACAGACACACAGACGGACGGCAATTTTTTTTTTTCTTCTAAAAATATGTTTTTCGGAATCTCCAGTGTCTGAAACGTGTAAATCCGTCAAAAAAAAAATCTGATTTTCAAAACGATTGCAAGGTTAATTTCATTTGTGACAGACATGACTTCAGACAACTGTTTTGTCCAATTTGAAGTACTAAATATTAATTTATCTTAATAAATTTTGGTGTGCTGATATATATGTACCCTATTTACAAATAATACAAAACTTTTAACCTAACAAAAAATAATTTAAATTAATAAGGTAAAAATATGCTGTGACAGACATGACAAAAAACAGACATGATTTTGAGGGACCTTTCATTATCACCCAATTGCTCTAAATTGGGACACATTTGAAGTTCAGAAATTTTTGCTCACGCAAACAAAGCTTTCTTCTGATATATAATTAAAAAAAGTTCTGAAATTTAAATTAAATAAAAATTAACAGCGTGACAAACATGACGGATTTGTGACAGACATGACACGTGTGAAAATTCAAACTACCATTGCATATTCCTTTTTATATTTTAATGGTATTTTTCATAAATTATGTACATTGTTGTTTTTGATATATAATGTGTTACATTTTTAATAAAAATTCTTAAAATAAAATTTTAAAATGTATAAAATCCCCAAAAATTCAGTAACATAGGAACTATAACTGCTAATACAATTTGCTCCTTTTTATACCAAACATGCACATTAGATTCAAATTTAAACATTACTTTCATTTTAACCGACACTAAACATTTTATTTAATATTGTTCTTCTGTCATTAGCCCATGAAATTCTACATTATCAGACTTTGCAATGACCCACTGTCCACATTACAGTTTCAGATTTTCTGTTTTTTCCTGTTCTACAGTCTTTTGAACACATTTACCAGATCGGAAATTAAATAAAGTACCCTTTTCACAGTAAGATGTAAAATATTACACTGGATGAATATTAGCGAAAACAATGTGCTCTTCTTGTTTCAGGCATTCTTTATTTCATGACCATTAGTGATCCACATCTCATCCAGTAGTTTCTACTTGTATTTTCTCGTCTGACTCATACAGGACATTTATTCCGGAACAGATATTCTCAGCATCATTTTCAAATTAAAGAGGTATTCTGGGATCTGCCTTTCTGGCTCGACTAACTTCTCAAACAGAGCACTTTATTATCCCACCTACATCATCAATACAGCCTTTGCCATTTGATATAGTTGAGAAATACCACATTGTGGATAGCTTAGTTCATTGTCATTGTAAAAATTGTATATTTTTGTTCAAAGTGTTCTGAAGTTCATCTGATTGGAATTCTATCTGTTGCACTCTAGGGGTTTTTCTGGAAAACTTTCTAGTACAAATTTATTAAACACTGTGACTGCATACTTATCATAATGGTTATAATCAGAGATCATGACATAAGGCTCAGAACTGACATCAGCAGCTTTAGCATTATCACGATAATAGACCATAGTGATATAGTGTAAAAGATGTATTCTGTTAATGTGCAGACTAAATTTTCATCCTGATAAGTGTGAGAGTCTGAGAGTAAATTTTTCTAAATTCAGCTTGAAAAGAAAGTTCCCCATAAGTCAGATTCTGTTTTAAGTTCATAAAGAATTTAGACTGTGTGCACTTTACATAAACATGCTACAAGAAATATGTATGTTGTTTCTCTAATAAATCTAACAATGCAGCATGATTTTTGGTTTGTACGACTGTTTTATCTGCTGATTTTGTCCATTGTTTAAAATGAATTGAGAGTCAAGTTCACTTTCTTCAAGTCCTTCTACAAACTTCCTGTAGAGCTCGATGTCCTTATGAACACTGCATGTTTTTGAAGCCTAAAAATATCACTTGGTATGAAATCAAAATAATTTTTGAGTTGAGGTATTTACTAATGTTGTACAAAAAGGTGTTGCCTCCAATAATGAGAAAAATTAAATAATATGAAAATAAATTAAAAAACTGATTGTGACAGACATGACAAACGTGACAGACATCACAAAATGTGACAGACATGACAATATTTAAACACTTATATTTCAATTATTTTTCTGACTTTATTTTCCCTTTTCATCATAATTTGTTTGTTGTGATATACAGAAAGAGAAAATAAACTATAAACATTTTATACAAGTATATATTTTGTTTAAACTAAAAAAATATGTTTTCTGTGACAGACATGACACAGCACTAACGTAAAAATGTTGGACTTCTAACAAAAAAATAAAGGTTATTAATGGTAATTTTGGTGTTTTTTTAGAAAGTAGTGAGTCAGTTTTCAAAATAAAATTTAAAAAATAAGATTTATGCAATAATTGAATGCTTCAATTGATATCAAAGTTTGGATAATCAGAGCTGATTTTTTGTTTCAAAGTAAGAAGTAAAAAGAAATTAACGGTAAAAAATTACTTTTTCATATATGTTTTTCTTGTTTTCAATAGGTTTGATATGTTTTCTATAAATTAAAATGAAAAAAAATAAATTTGTTCAAATTTTAAAAAGGGTCTATGTCAAACTTCGCGTGAAATTAACCACAAGACTTACCCTATACTACGTATGATGGGTACAGGGCTGCCACTGCCGAATGGCATCAAAAATAGTTGCTTTAGTAGCCTACTATGAAAAAAATAGTAGCCAAAATAGTAGCATTTGTACAAAAATAGTAGCCAAAATAGTTGCATTCTAACTTAAGAAAAGAAGGGCAAGAATCCTTATTTGCCATAAAAATAACATAATGAAAATCCACATCTTTCTCTACAGTTACCTTACATGTTACCATCCTAATTTGCTACTTTTTGTATTCTAATTATAAAATCACACACACACAAAAACTGAAACAGAAAAGAAACTTCTTAAATTATTTAAATTATCATCTGAAATATTGGATCAGAATGCAATTTGGTTTTCCCAAACTAAATTTAATATATGCTTAGCTTGTACTTGAGCATTACTGTGATGTAACTGAAAACGATAAAACTTATTGCATGTTATTAGCTACAATTTTTATTCCATTTCTTAAACAAAATAAAACTGAAGCAAGAAATCTGCCAATAAAAAGTGACTTTATCAAAAAAGGATGCATTTGATAAAGAAAATAGGTGTACATAACTAATCTATTCTTTAGAAGAAATTTGTGTAAAATAAAATAGCAAAATCAGCATAATTAAAGTGATTTTATAGACACCAATGGGCCAAATAAAGCTATCTAAATAAGAAAGGGAATATTTTAAATGTTTTCCTCAATATTTTAAATCTGTTATTAAATTGAAAAATTGCGATAGAAAACAAGATTTTCTTATTTCTAAGTAGGATTTATTTCAGCTCGTTTATTAATTAAAATTTTTGGTATGAAACATTTATAAAAGGTTAGAAACAAAAACGATTCATGCTGCCTAGTGAGCAAATCTACAGTTAATTGTTTGGGGTTCATATGGCAGTTAAAGGGTTAAATAATCAAAAATTGGACAAATATACTGTAAAGCATAAGGCTTATGGGTGGTAGCCAAACCAAAAGTCAGTAATTAGTTTTCCTACTGAAATTTGAATGATTGATATAAAACTATATTTAGATTGAAAAAGTAATTTTTTTTTTTTTAATTTCAATTGGAAGTTTACATATTTTAAAAAAAGAATAAAAAACAAATTTATACGGAAATATTAGGTTGGAATATTGGGTTAAAAAATTTGTAATTCTGAAACTGGAGAATTATATTTTTTATTTTTTACAAAAATAGTAGCTGGAATTGGAAAATAGTCTCCTTTTTCCTGGTTTTCTCCCAAAATAGTTGCTTTTGAAGGTTTTTGGGCTAAAATAGTAGCCATAGTTGCCTGATGCTGAAAAGTCGCTTTTAGTAGCATTTTAGTTGCAAATGGCAGCCCTGTGGGTAAGTAAAAACATAAATTTTGCATAAAGCATGAAGTCGATCAGATAATGAGTTGCCGAGATATTTGTAATCCTATTTTCCACACTCTGATTTTTCATGACCCTGTATTTCATCCAAATTTCAATTCAAAGATATATTTCAATTGGAAATGAGACGCTTAATCCGACGCAGTAAATTGTTAGTTAATAAGATTATCAATTTTGGAGTTATAAGGATGTTTCTTTTACGCAATTCAGTAAGAGCATTTAAAGTTTATGACGTCATCCAGCCACGATTTCATTCGAATTGCAATGCATTTTATAAGTAGTTTACACATTTTTTATTTTATTATTTTACATTATGCATATCCATGATGGGTAAGTATTACGATGGCCCCCCCAACGACTAGTTTGAATTTGATTACAAGTTTTTTCTATTAAGATGCTTTTACTTTCAGAACCGTTTTCGAAAGTGAAAGTATCCTCAATTAAAAAAAACTGCTACCAAAATCTAAAAAGTAAAAAAGGCTTGCATAGAGATATACCTTAGCTATCCAATGCAAAAAAAAAAATCATTTAAAAATATTGAAATGTGAACGAGATATCTTAAAATATTTCCCCCATAGTATTAACATTAGCGAGCGGGTGTTTTTGCAGAGTAAAATAGCCTCTTAAATCTTTTCAACTTTTGGCGGTGAAGAAATAGTAGGAGTACACGAAAAATATGAGAGTAAATACGGCAAGTTCTAAAAATATTAAAATGCATTGTCATCGGAAACACCTGTGCATATTTATTTTTTATAATTCTAGCATATCAGGAAGAGTCAACCACCTATTACAAAATTCAATCTTTACATAATACATGACTAGAGTTAAATAAGTCTAAAAAAGTTGACAAAAGGTTTAGGAAGGAGGCTAAGCCTCCCTTGCCTCCCCCCAAGGAGTCACCAATATTGCAGATTAACTTTGGTTTGCTGCAGATTGAAAAAGAAAATTCTGCTACAAAATAGAAGATAAAAATATAGGTTAATCATTTTTAAAAAGATCAGAAAATGTAAGATTACCTACCAAAGAGATTTTTTTCCATTTAAGCAATTTTTACAATGTTCTGAAACTTTCAGGGAAAAACAAAAAACAAAAATAGGAAATAATGTTATACTTACTAGAAACCATTTCCAACTGTGCTTCCACTTCCACCAACTGGAGCAGGCTGCAAAAAGAATTAAAATATTTACTACACATACAAATTATTTTACATTGAACAAATTAAAACATATCAAGCAAATACATAAAATGACTATTCTACTTTATAAGGATAAAATTAAGCTTTATTTCTATTACATTTATTTTTCAATCACAATTAGAAAAATATTTAATCCATGACATAATCATAAGCAATGTCTGAATAAAACAACAATTTATTCATTTCAGAGAAACAAAAACTGTCATAAACCTGCATTTATCTTCTTTTGGAATGCCTAATTTTCATCTTAAAATCCAGGGACCAGGGCTGTGGAGAAAAATGAGAGACTGGCCCTGGAACCAATTTGAGACTCCTGGAATTTCACAGATAGACTTTGGGATGACTAATGAACTTGTATTGTCCGTTAGCATATTCTTTTTATTCAGATTGATTGCTATCACTTGTTTTGAAGTAGTAATATTCACTTTATTTCATTTGTCATTAAATTTGAGAAATATTACTGTTTTTAAAAAGTAATAGCAATCAAGAAATTAAAATTTTAAAAAGGCCAAAAATGTACAATTTTTGACTGTATATCTGACCCAACAGACACTGAAAATTTTACATTTTTTGGATTCATTTTATAATTTTGGGCGCTAGAGGCTGAAAAAATTCCAATATCAAAAGAAACTTAAATTTCACTTCACAGTTTGCACAGACACAGAAAAGAGAAAGCGAAAATGTTACAATTTTGGAGTTACTGCGGGTCTATAGGACAAGAGAAATTCCGCAGATTCAAAATAAAGGTACATTTTTCAGTATTACTAATTTCACAATTTTTACTTTATTATTATTTCAAGTCCTGCAGATCCAATAACCTGACTATCAAAACAGAAACAGGACTGAATTTTTACTATTTCATCGTTATTTCAGGTACCATGAAGAAATTACATTTTCAGGGGTCACATTCACTCAGGAAGAATTAGAGCAGGTTTTGGAGCAGTCAAAAACGGCTTTTGGAGCAGGAAAGTGAGTTTGTGGAGCAACAAAAAACGACTTGTGGAGCAGGAATTAGAGTTTATGGAGCAGCAAAAAACGACTTGTGGAGCAGGAATTAGAGTTTATGGAGCAGCAAAAGCTCTTCTTTTGAAAATAAATTCAGTATCACCATTGTACCCAACACATATGTTGAAATCTCATACAGTACAAAATCTATACTCCGGACCTCAGCGATTCCAAATTTCGGATCATTTGCCACAAAAAACAAAGAAATGAAAACTAATTTAACCCCTCCCTTACTCCATGAAATATTTATATCAGGAATGCATTAGCAATACTAACTAGTATGGTGTGGCCATCACAAAATATTCTTCTATATAAATCAAATTGTCTGCAATAAAAATTAAATACCAATGTATTCGAGCTTGAGATATAGCTATCGCAGAAATCATGAAAACAAAACATAGCAGCGACACTTGTCAGGCAGTATGCACCCAAAATTAATAAGGATCTATTTAGGTCAAGGTCTAACAGAGTCTGAAATTTCATGAAATTCGTATCTCGTATGGAAATATGTATCTCTACATTGATTACATCTAATTAGAGAAATGGTTAATTCTTTTTCCTACCAGATGCAAACAGATTTCAACGACTTAGCTGTATTTTCAATATTTCGGCTTTTTCTCATGTGCTCTTTCATGCATGTTATGATTACTCTTTAGTTGGATTATTTTTTCCAGAAATAGTTTTATTCTGCAAAATATATTCATTAGCTTTGACTTCATGCATTTCAAGTAATTTATTCCTTTTTTCCCACCGGATACAAGCGGGTTTTAAGGACATTTCAGTATTTTCAATATTTTGACTCCTGCCACATGCTCACCAGTTGGATTATTTTTCTTTAAGAGATAATGTTTAATCATGTGAAATACACTCATACTCATACAATAGGTATAAAACTCTTATAGAAAAATATGTTTATATACAACGATTATAATTTATCTAGATGTCAAGAAAGTTTGAAACATAATAGTGGCTACTAACTTTAAAAAGTGGCCACTAATAAAACTGAGTCTACCGGCCACTGGCTACTAACTAAATTTCCCAGTTTTCACCTATACTAGCAGACAACTTTAGCCTCAACCCAGGTTGAGTGCATACATTTTAATTGAAATTTCGAAAGTTTAGGGAATTTTAGGTAGATTTCGTAAGAAATACTACCTATTACATTCTCACCTAAGTTGGAAATTTTGAAAAATTTTTGCAGATCTACGCCGATCATGACTCCCAGAACCCAAAACCACCCCCAGTTCAAAACTTCATATATACATCTATCTATCTATCTATGTCACTTTTTTCTGACCACGATAACTGGAAAAATTCTGCATAAATCTCTTCCAAACTGATACATAAAATCAAGGGTCATAAAATCTCTGTCAAGTTCGTTAATGGGCAAAATCGAACCAAGGGGGGTAAATGAGGGGTCTTTTTGTGAAAACATAAACACCCTCATAATTTCTTTAAACGGATTCGATACATATAATAATAAAGTTATTATTACTTCTAGGAAAAGGGTCGAAAATTTATGTATGACAGATTTTTGATATAATTAAAAATGGCCCCTAGGGGGGGAAAAAAGGGGGGTTTTAGAAGAAAAAAAATCATAGGTTCGTCAATTCACAAGATATCAAATCCGCGTAAATTTATTATTAATCCCCTTAGTATTATCTAAAACTTTTATATTGACAAGTTTTTTATAGGACCAACCGTTATAGCAAAAAAAAATTAAAACAAAAATAATCCCTGCCAGCTCCGCCTGCAAACAAGTTATTTTTCGAAGTAGGCGGTTCCAACTCCCGCATCTTTTCAAAACTGATACATAAAATCAAGGGGCATAAAATCTCGGTCAAGTTCGTTAATGGGAAAAATTTATCCAACGGGAGGGCTCTTTGTGAAAACAGAAAAAAAAAAACAATTTCTTAATTATGATACGTATCGAATCCGTTTAAATTTATTACTTCTAGGAACAGGGCCAAAAACTTATGTATGACAGATTTTTGATATAATTAAAAATTGCCTTAAGGGGAGGGGGGGGGGGGGGGGAGGGAAGGGGGGTTTTAGAAGGTAAAAATTCATCACTTCGTCAATTCCCAAGATTTCAAATCCGCTTAAATTTATTATAAATCCTCTTAATATTATCTAAAACTTTTATATTGACAAGTTTTTTATAGGACCAACCGTTATAGCAAAAAAAAAATTTAAAACGAAAAAATCCCTGCCGGCTCCGCTTGCAAACAAGTTATTTTCCAAAGTAGGCGGTTCCAACTCCCGCATCTTTTCGAAACTGATACATAAAATCAAGGGGCATAAAATCTCGGTCAAGTTCGTTAATGGGCAAAATCAAACCAGGGGGGGGGGGGGGGGGAGCCTTTTTGTGAAAACAGAAAAAAACCCATAATTTCTTAATTATGATACGTATCGAATCCGTTTGAAGTTATTATTACTTCTAGGAGAAGGGCCGAAAATTTATATATGACAGATTTTTGATATAATTAAAAATTGCCTTAAGGGGGGGGACGGGGGTTTTAGAAGAAAAAAATTCATAACTTCGTCAATTCCCAAGATTTCAAATCCGCTTAAATTTATTATAAATCCTCTTAATATTATCTAAAAATTTTATATTGACATTTTTTTATAGGACCAACTCTTATAGCCAAAAAAAAAAAAAAATCCTTGCTGGCTCCGCTTGCAAACAAGTTTGGTTTCGAAGTAGGCGGTTCCAACTGCAGCATCATCGCAAAAAGGTAATTTCTTCCGCAATTCCCGACAAACAGGCGCTCCACGGTCTGAGTCTTCGAAATCTACCTGTGCCTGTAGGCCGAGCCGTCGGGGATTTTTTCTTGCATACAGAAGAACATTTTGAATTCATATTACCAGGGGTGGGGAAATACAGTTTTACTCGCTACTGGCGAGTGGATTTATTGACAGGGCGAATGTTTAGGAAGTCTTTGAAAAATAGACTATAGAAGATATGACAAAAACTTTATTTTTTTTTTTTAGTTCACTATATTTTGTAACTTTCCAATTTACTGTGATATAAGCATGGTATTTACTATGTTCAATCCTATACTAAACTTTTCTGTGTTGTAGGGTAGATGTGTCAGTAATCGACCGCCTTCCAGTAATGGGCCACCTTCAACTTTTTGGTTTATAAAAAAATAACCAATACAAATTCAGCTTTTTTCATTTCATTAATATGCTTTCTTTAAATTCTAGTTTTAAATACAATCATAATATCAATTATCTCTTACTTTTTGTAGGGTGTCCATTACTGGAATTTAGGATGTTTTGATTTATTTCTGTTATTTACAATTAAATTTTGATTCACATTGGGAAATGTGACTATGAGCATGGTTAAATATTGTTGGTAGATTAATATAATATTAAAAAATGTGGAATATAACAATTATATAACTATTAATTTAAAAATAATTTTTAAAGAAATTCTTTAAGGGTGTCCATTACTGGCATATCTACCCTATATATTTCTTAATTTTATGGAAAAAAATATGAAAATGCATTGTAGCAGTGTAATTGACTATTTTTGAAGTCATGTATTACATTTTGTTATAACAATTTTCAATTCTATTCTGGCTGGTAAGATTTTCTGCACGTAAGATTTCCCACCCCTGCATATTACAATATATTCAATGCATACAGCTACAAGTTTTTTTTCGGTATTTTTAACAAATTAGCATTAATAACTCACACTCCATAGACTGCTATGCTAATGTTCAACAGAAAATACCGCCAGCAGACTAATTTTAGCCTCAACCTCAGGTCGCATGGATAAGGTCCATTAATGAAGTTAGACTAATTGGTTTAATTTCACTTAATATCTAACAAGCTGGAGTCCGAGTCTGCTTGTTTTTAAAGACTTTCTTTTGCCCGAAAATGGGCCCCAACTCCATCCACAGTCTTAGAAAGCAATAAAATTTTGCAACTTAACTATTTTAAAGGGGATTTTAGTATAAATATGTTGAAATCGCTAAACTAAAAAAACATTCAGGAAATATCTAAATCTAAAGTACCCTAGGATTACAAAGATCTATTTAAATCATTAAAACACAAAATGATAAATAATGCATCATAGCATTCATAGCTTTTATATTGCTTAATGCGACATGTTTACACAGATAGTGACCAATTGAAATTTATATTTTTATACTTGAACTGTTGTATTTGTGCATTTTATTTTGTATTTAATAAAAATCATTTTCATGAAACTACAATCACTAGGCTTGTCATTTCTATTCCTAGTTTGGTTTCATTTCATACCAGTATTTTTGCCACCTAGCAGGGATTGACCAAGAAAAATTTGGGACCTATTTAGGACCCCTTCACAAAAATTTATTTAATAAAAAAGGCCACTTCAGAAAACTACATTCCATAAAAACATACTTTCCATTAATTATTTTATTAGGTTTTAAAATGTGTTAATTTGCAAAGAAAAATTCACCAGAAAACTTTTGCAAGACTTAAATTCAAACCAAGCATTTAATAACTTCTTTAAGTAACTGGGTTTCATCTTTCGTCTCAAAAATATAATAAATTTCCCAAAAATGATAAAATTCACAAAAATAACTTACTATTCACAAAATGTGACCCAAGAAAAGAAAAAAAAAAACCCTGCATCAACCCCTGCCTAGTGACATTCAATAACTGAAGAATTTTAAAGAATATAGAGAAAATAAAATCTGTTTATACATACCGATGTCACAGCGACAGAACAGTCATCATCCCACATAGCTATAAAAAAAAAGGAAGGGAGAATAAGCTTTAAAGTTATTAAAATATTAAGCATTGATTTTCATTACAGGACAGTCCAAGAATAACAATGAGAAAACCATATCAAACATCCTGGAAATCCCACATTCACAATATGAAAAACCAGGGTTGGGGAATTACATTATTTTACTCGCCACTGGCAAGTGAATTTGAAAAGCAGCAGGCTATACAAGATATGCTAAAAACTTTTTTTTTTGTTTTACTAATTAGCTGTATGTTGCAACTTTCCAAATTACTGTGATGTAAACACTGTACTAAGTTCTATCCTACAGAAAGCTTTCCTCTGTTGTATAATTTTTTATTTTATAGAAAAAAAGATATATGAAAATGCATTGCTGTAATAGTAACAGTAACAGGGTTTTAAAAAAAAACTTTTTTTAACCTAGCCCAGGCAGGTACCCAAGCAGCTACCCACTACAACTCTTCATAGTAATTAACTATTTTTAGAGTTGTGTACATTTTGTCCTAACATTATAAATCCTTTAATGAATGTAATAAATTTCTAACTTAAATTTCAACTAGATAGAACCTGTCAAGATTTGACAGTAAAATCTATAGATATAAGACAATAGATTGTGGTGTCAGTCCAGCCTACTCAACTAATGAAGTGAAATAATTTTAAGTTTGTAATTTACATCCTATTATATTTGAATTAATTTAGCAAGAATTTAACTAAAAATATTAATTAAACGATTTATTTTTACTTACTACAGTCCCAATTTTTTTTTTAAATATATGAATATTTAGTATTTTATAATATTTTCAAACTACACAACCTTTAAAATTTCATTAATTTTATCAGCCTGACAAACCATGGATATCAAGCTGATTTCAATTTCTTTTATAATTCTTATATGGATATTTTTGCTTGTTTCTTTTTTCTCTTCTAGGAGAATTAATCATATACTTTTCTTAGTTATACAAATATATCTTATTGATTGATAATCGTCATACAAAATACAGATAAAAGTTTAGATCACTTTATTTAATCGATAACTACATGCCAAGTCTTTTAATTTAAATATTTATAATATAAAATAATTAAAAAAATATTGTTGGTTTTATTAAGTTCTGAAGTTTATGCCGAAAAAGATTAATATTTAAAAATAAGATGGTAGTTGGGAGGAGTCTAAGGAAATGTTTAGTAGTGTATAAAAGAGCTGGAGTACCTATGTTAATGCAAATTGCCAGAGAATCCGATCATTTTTAAAAAAGCTGCACCACAGGCCCAAAGAAAGAAATTAATATACAAAAGTGGTGGCAGCCGATGTCAGAGAAATTTTTTTTGTCATGCAGATAGATAGTAGCTGAAAGTCTTAAGTTTAGGGGGGGGGGGGGGAAAGGATAGTTAATAGAGTGATTTTTAAGGAAGCTATAATAAGGGGCCCAAAAGGGGACAACTGATAGCTTAGAGCAGGACCCTGAGAAGAAAACATCTTAAAAGATCCTAGTACTTAGTGCTTTAGATCTTTAATTAGTTTAAATTAAGCATAGGGTATAAATTATTCATTGGAATAAAAAAAAATTTAAATGCTTAAAAAGGGGCCCTTGGCCAAATAAAAATATGAGGGTGGTGGCCCGGGGAGAGAAGTCTAAGACAATTTTAAAGTTATGCATTAAGATTGTGACAATTTAGGAGGGGGCAGACTTGTATAAAACCAAAAACTTTCTGTGCACATTAATATTGGGTCAAAAACTTTCTGCAAATTAATTTAATGTTTAATAAAATTACGTGTTATATTATGACGTTATAAATTAATAAAAAGAAATGTGCCCAGTTAAACTGATGACATTGAGCTCACAGGCTATTCACATTAATTGTATATTATACTCTTATTTCAAAGAATAATGCCCTCGAAAAATAAAGAAATCGATAATAAATTAAGGGGGGATTATCTTCCCCCCTTTATACTTAACCAGTAAACCCCCAAAACTAACCAAGGAAGCGCCTTATCACAATGAACCTATATACAAAATATGAAGCAAATCTGATAATTCTGCATGGAAAGTCAATTTATCTAACTTAAGGGGGGGGGGGGGTCAGCTCCCCCCATTCCGCCCTTTATAGTTAACCAATTAACCCCCCAAACTAATCAGGGAAGAGCCTTATCAGAATGAACTTACACAAAATTTGAAGTAAATAGGATAATTCTGCATGAAAAACCCATTTATCTAAATTAATGGGGAGAATTAGCCCCCATTCCCCCCTTTAAACTTAACCAATGAAACCCCAAGACTAATCAGGGAAGCACCTTATCACAATGAACCTATAAACAAAATTTGAAACAAATCTGATGTTTCTATCAAGAGTTATCGCGTTACGTACATACAGAACGGGCAAGCACATTAGCTCTCAGGCTTTGATAGCCTGTGAGCTAAAAACAGTAGTTTAAAATAATTACCATTTAAATTTCAAATTAATTAAAAAATTATTTTAGTTAAAAAAAATAAAGCTAAAAATCCATGATAGGAAGAGCTGAATTCTTTTCAATTATTTTGTCAATGCATTTAGAAACAGCCCAATCCTTAATATTTTGACCTCTTCGCAGCCGTCTAATTTCACAATGTTTTGCATCTTTAAACTTTGAATTGTGTGAAAACAGTAAATAAATCTTGCATAAAATTGGAATATTTGATTTTTTTTGTATTTAAACAAAAATTACTTTTTTTTTTCTAAAAATTTTTCTGCAAAGTTATGAATTTTGCAGAAAATTTTCCGCGCACGGCATGCATCTATATTATACAACTCTGGGAAGGGGTGGAAAATGCATGATGCACAAAATGTTCAAGGGCCTTGGACAGGGCCCCAGGAACCTAATGGGGATGTAGAAATGGAGGAATAACTAAATAGAAAAAAGACCTCAAACACAAAGATCGGATTAAAAGGGGGCAAGTTATTAACATTTTAGGGAACAAAAACTTCAAGGGGTCATGAGGGCAAATTTTCTCCGAAATTTTTTTTCGTCGTTCATGTAGTAGCTGGAAGTATAAGAAGTTGTTTGACAAAAATGCTAGTGAATCGGGCGATTTTTAAGGGAACTATAGTAAGGCCCCCCCCCCCCCCCAAAGGAACCAGCTGATAGAGCCCAGTCTTAACTAGAATGTAATAATGGAGGAATAACTAAATGGACAAAGGAGCTCCAAACATGAAGATTGGATATAAAAGAGGCAAGTTATTAAAAATTTAAAAACATACAGGGACCCAGAGTGCCCGGGTCTTGTCAGAGAATTTTTTGTCATTTATGTAGTAGCTGGAAGTCCGAACAAGTTGTTAGGGGGGAAGGGGGGGGGGGGAAGGGGGGGGGGGGAAAGCTAGTAAAAGAAATGCGGGAATAACTAAATGGAGAAAAGGCCCCAAAAATGAAGATAGTGTTAAAAGGGAGCAAGGTACTAAACAATTTAGTGAACAAAAAATTCAAGGGGCCTAGATCTTCTCCGAAGAATTTTTGGTCGTTCATGTAGTAGCTGGAAGTACTAAGAAGTTGTTAGACAATACTAGTGAATCTGACGATTTTTAAGGGAACTATAGTAGACAGGGGGGGGGGGGGGGCAAAGGAGCCAGCTGATAGTTTTGAGCAGGGCCCTAAGATGAAAGGTCCTAATTGGAAAGTAGAAATGGAGGAATAACTAAATGGGGGAAAAGACCCCAAAAACCAAGAAAATCAGATAAAAAAGGGACAAGTTATTAACAGTTTAGGAAACAAAAACTTCAACAGGCCCTGTACTGGGCCCCAGAGTCTTAACTGGGTATAGATGCTGCAGTGGTCTGCAAAATATATGCACAAAAAAATCTCACCAACTTTGTCGAAAAACTCATTTCTGGTAACCCTGTTCTAAACCATGCCAAATCTCTCTGCTGGCTTTGTGGGGAGGGAGGAGAGTCATCTTTTGTGCTTCTGATGTCATTTGATAACGAACCTGTGCAGTATCCGATTATTAACGTGTGAGTACTTATTCGAGAATATTCTCTAATGGTACATTTTCCCATGTGACGCGATGGTTATCTTTCACTTCGCACCGTTTGTGACTGACCGTTAAAATAAACTGTTCCAATATAGATTGACCCATTTAAGATAGCATCTATAAAGTCAAATTTTGGCAATTTTGATGTGGAATCTGTTTAAGATTATGTATAAGGAGTTTATTTTTTTATTTTTGACGTGGATTGAATCCATTTATACATTTTCTCGAAATGATAAAGAATATATTTTAATGTCGGCATTTTGTGTTTCGAGGCACAAGTCAAAGCCTTTTCGGATTTTTTTTTTTTTTTTTTTTTTTATGAAATGTTTGTGATATTCATAATAAACATAATGCAAAAAGAACGAAAATTATTTTTAATATTTGCTTTTTCTGCATCGTATCTATAGAAATGCTTATCTTTGTTTTTTATTTACAATCTAAAATTTGCTTTTTTTTCCCCCTTTGTACTCAATTTATTTGAAGGATTTCTCTGCACAAGGTATGTACTTTTTGTTCATTTTCTATTGTTTTCCGTATGATAATGCGCTTAAAAATGCTTTTTTTAAAATTGATCGGAATTCTGAAATGTCGAGGAAATTACTTTTTCCAATAAGTCATCACTTTCTAAACTTTTTCAAAACTCTGTCCGAAAAGATTTCAGAGTTTTGAAAGTGACTGCCATATTGGAAAGCCAAGATTCTTCCGGATTTCAGTTTGGCAATAATTTTCAAATCTTCATTTTGGCCCAAAAAAAAGAACGCCAAGTTTATACTGCAGACAGGGTTGGCACGGTTTAAATCAAATGGTTTAAACCAAATGGTTTTTTTCTGAAAAAAACCAATTGGTTTTTTTGTTAATTTTTTTAAAGATTTTTTTCTTATATAATTAAGTTTTCAAATTATTTGATGTACAAATAACTTCTACTTCTAACTGAACAGCTCAACTCATTTCAGCAGTCAACCTGCATAAGTCACAGTTGCATCATAGTTGCACCTGTGTATGAATGGTCCAAGAGTTAGCATTTGAGAACAAAAAATGTCTAATTTTGGTAGAAGAAAAGATTTAGTTTGGTTATATTTTAATGAAGTAAAAAATGATAAAAGGAAAGGTTGTAGAGCTAGATGCAAAAATTGTAATAAAGAAATGGAAGGTCAAGTAGCTAGGATGAAGAAACACATTGAAACTTGTAATAATTCTCATCATCATTCTGATTCTGATTCTGTTGATAATGGTAAGTACTTATTTTATCATTATTATTGCTGCTATTATTTTTAATTTTGAAAGAAAATTGTTAAAAATTTGTTAATAAGTTAAATATTTGTTAAATTCAAAATTTTTAATTTATCTGTAAAATTACAAGTAATGCATATTGAGAACACAGATGATTCAGATGATTCTAAACTCTTATAAAAAAATTACATTATTATTTGAAATGCTATTTGATTGAGAAGATAAATTATAAAAATCACATATATTATTATTTAATTTGCATATGCTATTTGATTTTAGAAAGTTATATTCTATGAAATAAAAAATATTTATGTAATTCTAAGTAATGAAATTTTGGAAAAAACAAGAAAATTTTAAATACATTTTTTTGTTAGAGAACTTTATTTTGATAATCTTAAAATTACATTTGATAAAAGTTTGAAAGTTTTACAAATTAATCATATTATTAAGAACAAATTATGTGATCAGAACTGTTATTAAATGAAATTGTTAATTTTTAATTTATGCATGGCTCTTAGAGATTAACTAAGTTTTCACCAATCATAAATATCCAAAATTATAAAAGACATGGTAATTTTATCGAGTATTAAATAAATTATCAAAAATAAATATATATCAATATGATAGAGATGTTTACTTTGCAGTAAAACAAAAGAAGAAAAAAATGTCTTTGTATTGAATTATTGTTAATTATATGATTATGATTTTTGAAGTAATATGTTCTGTATCATTAAGCAATTCTTATTTTTATTTTTGTGTAGATGTGTCAGTGTCACTATCCAGTATTTCAAGTTCTTTGGATTCAGCAATAACACAAAGAGCAACAAGTGAAATTGGTTCTTCAAAAAGGAAAAGAGATACTATGGACTTTTTTGTCAGTAAATCAACACCATCTCAAAAGCAAATGTTTGATGAACAAGTTGCTAGGTTTATATATGCTACAAATACGGCATTTAGCACTGTAGAGCATCCTGAGTTTATTAAAATGGTTCAGAGTTTCCGCCCAGAATATTCTCCACCATCAAGAAAACAAATTGCTGGGGATTTATTAAATCATACTTACAGCAAAGAAAAAGAAAAATTTGCAAATATATTAAAAAATGAAGTTGTCACATTAGGATTAGATTGATGGTCAAACATTCACAACGAACCTGCGATCTGTGTTACTTTAACAACAAAAGACGGGAATACATACTTAGCAGACACTATTGATACATCGGGAATTGCTCATACAAGTGAAAATCTGTATGATATTGCGACTACAACCATTAATAAATGCCAATCGAAATTTCAATGTTTAATACAAGCATTAGTGACAGACAATACTGGAAATGTCCGAAAAATGAGGGATATGTTTGATGAAAAAGAAGAGTTTAATATTATTACTTATGGATGTGTAGCCCATATTTTAAATTTACTGGCAAATGATATAAATTATCCAAATGTAAAAGAACAAATTTTGCATGTAATCAAATACTTCAGAAACAACCAATATGCAAATGCGTGCTTCAGAAAAGATGCAAGTACATCAAAACTAATAATGCCTTGTGAAGTTCGCTGGAACTCATTTGCTGACGCTTTAGACAGCTATCTGAAATCATGGTCAGTTCTTGTAACTATATGCGAAAATAATAAAGACAAAATTGATAAAAATTTCCAAAGTCTAGTTTCAAACATTTCATTGAAAAGAAATGCTGAAGACTATTTTCAACAATTAAAGCCAATTAGTGTAGCTTTAGATAAAGTACAAAGCCAAAATTGTACAATTGGAGAAACTGTTTTTCTTTTTAAAAATTTAAAAAAACAGATGGAAGATTTGAAACTGAATAAAGACATTATGAAAAAACTAGATACTCATTATAAAATGGCAATAACACCAGCCCATCTTCTTGCTTATCTGTTGGATCCAAGAGCCAAGGATGCTGATCTCGAATTGTCATCGGAGGAAAAAAAAGAAGCATTGGAATATGCTAAAACAAAATTTCCCAAATCAATTTATTATCTCTGATACTAAAATTTTGTGCCAAAAGTTCTCCATTTCAAAGATCTTTTTGAGAATGATTTTAGTAAAGATGTATCAGCTATAGAATGGTGGCATATTCAAGAAAATGAAATCAAAAAGTTCAATAATGGCGTGTTGAAAGAAGTTGAAACGATTCTTACTGCAAAAGCGACTACTGCAAATGTAGAGAGAATTTTTTCTTCATTTGGTGTTGTACAATCAAAGTTACGCAACAGACTGGGTTTACAAAAAGCGGCAAAACTTGTTTTTTTGTTTAAAACATTAAACCCTAATAATCCTGTTTATTAACATAGAATCTTTATAGACATGTGTCGTACTTCCATTTTCTTAAAATTTTGAAAATTTATTCAATTTCCATGTTTTTAAAATGTTTCTTTTATATATATTTTTTAAATATATTTCAATTTAATTTTCTTACTGAAATTCAATTTGTTTTTTTAAATTGAATAAAAAAGTAAGTCTCTCTTTCTTTTCTTTGCATTATTTTTATTTTAAAAAAAAAATTAGTACAGTAGAGCGCCGCATCCGCAATCAACTTATGAATGTAAACAAAGTAATTTAATTCTTGAAAAATGCTTCAATGGTGACAAAATTTTGAATTTTGAAATTTTTTACATCAATTTTAACATTTTCTTATCTTTATATATAGTATTATATATCATATAACATTCTTCTTTATAGTTTAAAATGAAAGCACATTTAATTAGTATATTATTTTATACATTCATTTCTTCATACAATACTTGTAAAATACAATTTGAGCTTTTGTGATTTTTTTTAATGATAAAAAATCCTTACTTAGACAATATATTTTATAATTTATTTTTTCATTAAATTGTAATTATAAAATTGAAAAACACATAAAAAATACATATTGTTCTTGAACTCTTACTTAAAGATAAAATTCAACACTATAAAGTAAATGTTTTAAAACAGATAACAATTGATGCCATATTTAAGAAATTTTAAAAATAATAAATTATTTTTTACATAGTTATTGCTGTATCTATATATTAAAATGTGTAATTTATTTATTTTTTAGTATTAGCAATCTAAATTTATCCAAAATATGAATTTAAAAAAATGTAAACAAAGATTAATTAGACATGGCCTGTAATCTGCAAAAAGCCTCCAATCCGCACAACACTTGGAACCAAGCTTTGCGGATTAGTGGCTTTCTACTGTATAGCATACCAAGGTAAAATTCTACATTATATCTTTATATTCTTATGTAACACAACTAAGTGTTGCTTATTAAAATGAAAAAATATAGGAAGGCAATAGATTAAGTCTTTAAAGAATTTAATATAAATCTTGCAATTAAATACTATTAAAAACTTTTAAGTATCAACATTAAGATACAGAATCCATTCTATGAATGCAATATGAAATACATAAACATATTAATATGTTTTATAAGTGTGCTAAATCATTTGGTAAACATGAATTACAGGTTGCATTTGGAAATATGTATATATAAAACAGCAATTATTTCTTCAACTTTTTTAAAAAGTAATCTTTAAAAATTATTTAAAACTTATCACCATTACTGTAGAACCTGAAGGCACAAGTGATCATGTTCTATGTATTACATAGGAAACTTTTGTATATATATAACTGTTTTGAATTTGAATGTAAATGATGTTAGCTCAGCTCTAAATAAAATTTAATGATTTGAATTTGTACATAATTAATAACAATTGTTTATTTTGTTTAAACTGTTTTCAGAATATATATATATATATATTGTTATTGTAATATTAATCATTCTTGTCAATGTTAAATTTTATTTACTGATGTGCATATATGTAATTATAAAAGATACAAAAAAACCCGGTTTAAACCAAAAAAACCGGTTTTTTTGGTTTTTTTTAAAAAACCCGGTTTTTTGCCAACCCTGACTGCAGACCACTAACACATCTGTTCCCAGGATGGCAACTGAAAATAGTAGCTTTGTGCATGCTTGAAAAGCACACCAATCAACACGAGTAACAAACACATCTGTTCCCAATAATTTTTCCATTTTGCTACCCTTCCCTTAATGCTTAGTGTTTTTATGGCTAAATTCTTATTTTATGTCTAATTTTGCAATTATACATTTTTTTAAATGATTTTTTGCTTTATTTTGATGTTTCAAAATTTTTTTAATTGCAGTAATATTTAAGTTGCTCATTACAACTTCCCCGTCCCGTTTTTCTTCAAAAGACGTTTGGAATGCCCAGTTGTTTAAAATTTCTTTGTTTTTGATTTTTATGTTTAATCTTTATACTTTTTTTTTTTAAGCCTAAAATGGTTTTAAATGAACTGGCGAAAATGGGGTTTTCACACAAAAAAAAAAACAAGATGGCAGACCCTGGGCAAATACTGGGTACTTCCATATTATTCGGGCAGGGCCAGGTCAGATACAAGATACAAGTGTGCCAAACATGCCGCCAATTATGCTAGTTACAGTGACCCTTATTTATTTACCAATAGTCTATTATAATTTATAGTTTATTTAGTTTATAGAGTGTTCTGTTATTTATTTTATTTAGTATTGTTCAATTATATTTACCATTTTTAACAATGTTATGTATTAAAATAATGTTAAATTAGTGTTTTGAGTATAATGGGAAACTAAACACAAGATTGACAATTGGCAACCATTTTTGGCAATCTATCTCTTAGCCCGGATAATACGTAAGTACCAAATAACTGCATCTGTTACAAACAAACAAGCATTAAAGTTTGTTTGGAACATAGCTGTTAATATCATTTGGCAACAAATCTCACTTTCTGAAGCTTGAATTGAGACAAGCTTTTTAAAACACTGCCAAGTACTACCTTCTACACAGAATGCACGGATGTTTGGTGACTTTTTGGTTGGCGCGATTTTCAAGCCCACGCCAAACCAATAACTTAATACAATAGCTAGGTTCCCATTAAAGGAAAAAATTCCCATAAATTTGGCAACTTTTTTTTTTTATAACAGATTTTTTTTTTTAAAACTGTGCGTGAGTGTATAGTGCCAAGTACACTGCCAAGTATATACCCCTATACTATAGATGCAGATTCACGGTCGCCAGTCGCCACTAAAGTTTTTGCTTTGGCGACTAACTTTCTATGTCTAAGTCGCCATGTGTTTACATGGATGTCACTTTTTCGCTGAAGGCAGATTTCAACTTTTTTCTTTTAATATGAAATCCGGGTATTCTCCTCCATAATTCAGCAATATTTAGCTCTTTTTTCTTTTTTCTATTGTCCATAATTAAAAAATATGATTGAACATAAATGCCACATTTCCACTAATTCGCAAATTTCCCGTTTATTTATATTTAAAATTTGCAATGTCTGCAGAATCGGAAAACAAAATCCTGTTGATATGCGTCCAAATGAACTCTGTGCATAATAAGCCCCAATAATGTACCAGTAATGTGTAATAATATGCCACAATAAGCCCGCGACACAGTAAAATTTGTGCCAAGAGAATAAATTTGTAGCTCTGGGATTTTTCAGACAAGTTCTTACAGGTACATACAGATATTGGCATGCGATTCTTCCACGAATTAGCAAAACTCCTAGAATTATTATTTATTTATTTATTTCTTAAATTTTCGCAAATCAATTCGCCAATCAGTCATGAAAAGAAATCTAAAATTTCTTCAGTCGGTCGCGATTTTCGTAAAATCGGTCACTGAAAAATTTTGCAAATTTTGTCAACTGCTCGCCAAATAAAAACACTAATTTCATCAATTGCTGAGGAAATAAAACCGTGAATTTCGCGAATCGGTCACAAAATAAAACCGCGAATTTCCTCAATTAGTCTCGGAAAAAAAACCCACGCAAATTTCATCAATTAATCTTGAAAAAACCGCGAAGTTCATCAATCGATTGCAGAAAAAAAATTGTGAATTTCGTCAAGCAGTTGTGATAATAAAACATGAAAATCGGCGATCGGTCACAAAAATTTAAATTTTTTTTGTCTCCATAGGGATTTAAAAACTTCTTTAATAAATCCTTAAAAAAAATCCCCTTGCAACAAAAGTTGCAATGAGGCTTATAGCATTCGATCTTTCTCCATCATTCTTGAAAATGTCAGAAATTGTTTATTAAAATCTAAAACCTAAAAGAAAAAAATCTTTTCCGTATTTTTTTCATATATATTTATTTTTAATTTTGATTTTTATAGACCTATTTTCTTATGCAAGTTTCCAAAGTTGAGCATTTATATTCAGCTATGAAAAATCCTTTTTTCATAGCTGGGGGGGGGGGGAGTTTATTTATAGATAAAAAATCTTTAGAGAATCGTTTATTCACAAAATATTCAAGTCTTTACAAAATTTATTCCTACAAACTGTATGCAATTATGGTGGGAAGATTCAATATTGCACTGTCCAAATTTAATTGAGAAAAAAATATTGTTTTTATGTGTTTCACAATGTGGCCACTGGATTTTTTGGGTTTAGGAGCCACTGGCTCCTTCCAGATTTTGGGAATCTGCACCTATACCCTATACTGGAAACGTACTCAAGAACTACTTTCAGAATTACTGAATTTAGATTGTGTTTGAAAATTTCCCTTGTTTGTACATAAAGTTTAAAAAAAAACAGCAAAATCATTTGGTTGCCAGCAACTTTTGCTGTTAAACTTTGAATGATTTGCATCCATTTTTCTATAAAATATTTCAATTTATATATTCGTTTATTTGCAATGAAAAAAAGCTGGCATTCAAATTCACTTTTTTTCCTATTTAAGAAATGTAATTTTACAGATATAACAGTTAATTTGTGTAAAGTTAATGAAGCATCTCTTAGTGATTTTGTGACAGGGTTTTCTCAATAGCAGACACCTCTGAATAGCAGATAATGAAACAGATGCTTTACACTCACGCACGGATGTTTGGTGACTTTTTGGTTGGCGCGATTTTCAAGCCCGCGCCAAACCAATAACTTAATACAATAGCTAGGTTGCCATTAAAGGAAAAAATCCCCATAAATTTGGCGACTTTTTTCCTTTTTATAACAGATTTTTTTTTTTTTAAACTGTGCGTGTGTATGGCATCATAGCCCAGATAATTTCAGCACTCCTGCAGTGTCTTATTTAGAGGTTTTACTATAGTTACGGGTAATAAATGACAGAAAAATTTAATCCGTTAAGGATTTTAAACTATGTCCTCGAATAACAAAGGCGAGATCATTTATTACTATAATTACCGTAGTATCAAAAGGAGAGATTAATTATATATACTTCAAACATAAGAAATAAAACAAAATAAAAATGACATTTAAAACAAACTTTTTTTCAAATTGCTGGTAAGAAGGTGCAAGAGAGTGGAAATTTCAGGTTTGAGAGAAGGGGGGGGGGGGGGGGTTTAGAGATTCTGCCAAGTGGCAGACACAGGCAGTGTTTCAAAACAATTTTGTTGAATAAAATAGGAAACAGATGAACATATTCTTTTTAAACAATGCAGCAGTAAAGTAGCCACTGTCATAATCACCAATTACAAAAGTTTATTTTTAATACTAGGTACATGCAGGAAACAATCTTTCATTTTATTTTTTGTACTAAGAGCAAACAAAGACTAAGCAACAACAAAAAAGAAGCTTTTTGAAACTTTACTTTAAATGCATGGTAAACAACTAAACAGATTTACTAATATTACAGAATGATTAAATATTAGGTTTTCTGAAACATTATTTAAATGTTGAATTTTAACATTTTAGGTTTTTTTCTCAATCTGCAAGGTCTAAAATAATCTGCTATGCTGCATGGTTTCTGCTATTTTGATTTAAAGCAAATAAAACTTAGTTAGTTTGCTGCTAAAAATCCCAAATCATTACAACCTATTTTTAAAGAAAGATTCTTTAAATCATCTTCAGTTAAATCTTGAAAATTAAAATTAAAACGCAGGCAAATGATAAAGTACTATTTAGTAGTATTGAATACATAAAACCATTGTATTACAAAACACTTTAATAGGCAATACAAATGAAATAATTTAAAAGGTCAAATATAAACTTGAACCACAGATTGATTATTAATGCAACTTTTTTTTTTTTAACTACTACAAGATTTGCTGTTAATGATAAAGTTTGACAAATTGCTTGATAGATATAAACATATGAGATTTCCTCCATTAGTAAACTGTTAATTCAACAAGCAAATTTTCTACTTCAATAAGTTCATTAAATCCTATTGACAAAGCTTTGGAGCTACAAATATTAAGCGTAAACGTAAAACATTTTAAGTAAAATATTTATAACTTTATTTGTGTATTTATAACTTTACACGTTTATAACAAGTGCACTTTCTTACTAAAATTCAATTAAAGTTAAACAAGTATGAATATTTAGACTAGTACAAAACACCATAAAAACTATTGTCCTTCCAAATGGCCATGTGACCTCGTGACCATCAAAACAAGCAACAAACATAAATATTGACAAATAACAGTAAAAGCTTTGAATTTTAGCGCATAAACTTTTAAACAAGTTATTAAATTTGAACAACCGATAAAATTTTAATGGCTAAAAAAAAAAAAATGGTAAGAAAATCATGTTTACCAAATACAAAAAGAATTTCGAGATTAAATAATTAACCCTAAACCAATTATTCAAAGTCTAAGCGGATAAATATTAATATATACTCACTTAAACAAATAAAAAATACAGCAAAGTCTTTAAGTAAAATAAAACTGCAAGTTTACTCAAGCCACAAAATATTCTTTCAGGAAACATGCACAGAAGAAAGCTTTTCGTCTTTCAGTGTTCAGTTCAACACAATAGTTTCGATTACGGGCAAGAATGGCCCGCCAATATCTAGTTGCCATCCTTTCAGAAAAATACTTTATTAATTATTAATACTTTTTTTATTTCAAAACACAGCATAATAAAACTAAAACAATGTTATCTGTTTACAGAAAATTATACATTTTTATAACATATCGGAATACGAACTTTTCTATTTTTCATTTGATCAAGATTGCTTAAGAACGCAAATATCTTGCGAATGTACTTGTCTCACGGACAGAGATCTTTTCCTCCCTGGTTTTATAGTGCACAGAGTTCAGAGAATGTGCGGGCTTACGTACCGGGCTACCGTGGTTAAAAATCACGTGACAGTCGCGGTCTTATTCAAAACGCACTTTGATGCGCAGCTATCAAACAAAAGAATTCCACTTAGTTTGTTTTCTGCCGCTGTGTTTTCGATTTGACAATTAGATTGTTCTTAAATAATAAGTAAAAATAACGTAAATTTCATTGGGAGTGTGTTATTCTACTGAAAATTTACTTTCATTTATTGAGTGTATGAAAAAAATTGTCATCTCTATAGATGAAGTCGAGACCGGGGATAATATGTAATCTGTCGAATGTAAGTATTAACCCTTTTTTCCGTTTCAATGTTATATATACATTTTTAAGTGTGTTATATTATGTATTCTAAATCTTTGTTGAATTATAACAATTTAGTCTTTTGACCAGAATGTCGAAAATTTTATTTCTACGAAATTAAGTAGATCCGTAAAATCGTAATCTAGAAGAATTGGCTAATGTTATGGATATTAATCCACCCTGCTGTATTTTTCCAATACCTTAAAATTGTGTTACAGCTTTGAAATGTTTATATATATTAAAATAATCATTATTAAATAGGCTGTGTTAAATTTTGGAGTATTTACAATGACTTCTATGATATTAAAAGCTCAATTGGATATTTTCCCTTTTTTTTTTCTACTTTTGACAACTTTTGGATACAAATTATTTCATTTAATATGCATAAAATTATGCCAGTGCTTTGAACTTTTTATTTGACAATTATAATTCCGTTGCCTGGGAAAAATATCGGCCAAAAAATGTTATTTTTTTGCTATTTTGTGTGTTGAAAATTGTTTTAGTTCGTTATTAACTCTTATACGCTCAGAGGTAAATATTGAACAATTTTTTTCTCTTTTTCTTTTTTTTAAGTACTTATTTTTTGTAATACAGCTTTGAAAATGGTATCATATATTAAATAAAATATGTATCCAATGACCATGTATAGTTTTGGTGCAGAAATATTGATATTTAAAATATAAAAGTTGTGCTTGAAAAAATGTCACTTTTTTTCGCTTTCTTTCGACAATCCGTATTGTTCCAATAATTTAAAATTGAGCGACGGCAGCTTTTAAATTTTTATATATAAAATAAATCATTCGGAAGTTGTTTGTGTTAAATTTTTGGGGTATTTACAATGTTTTATAGGGTACAAATAACTTATTTGGATATTTCCATTTTTTTTTTTTTCACTTTTGACAACATTATACGTGGTTGCAATTTTTTTAAAAAATTATTTAATGTACTTAAAATTATGCCTGTGCTTTGAATTTTTATACTATTTAACAACTATAATTCCGCTGCTTGTGAAAATTTCGGTGAAAAAATAATTTTTAGACATTTTGTGTTTTAAAAATTGTTTTATTTCGGTTATTAACACCTACTAGTTGACCCGCTCGGCGTTGCCAGGGCTCGTGATAAAACCTTAAATGAACCCCAAATAAAAAATACTGATAATTAGTGATAAAAATTCTCGTAAGAAAACATTAATAAAAAAACTTTTGTTGTCCAAACCTGTTGAAATTTTTAATGGTTATAAATATAAAAGTTTTTCAACCCATGTAAATATTACGTCAGATTTATTAGTATCTGGTTGTAAAATAAATATGTTTTCTTCCCCAGAAAACGACCTTTTTTCAAATTCTATAGAAGTGAAGAACTTCTCCCTCCTATTTACCTTTCCAGCCTTCAAAAAAGTGAAAGCGCATCACTTCCCTTTCCCCTTTGTTCACCCCTCTCAAAAAAAAAGCAGGTGGGCGAATGGATGCTCCCTCCAGGAAGGGGGAATAAAAATAGAATGACGAGGAATTTAGAAGGAGTATTTCCTAGGGGATGGGTTGTGAGCAGTGAAGGCCAATAGGTGAACTATTCTTTCCCCAACCGTCTTGATTATTCTTAATTCTATTTCCTGCTTTATCCACGCTTCAAAAATAGTTGAGACATGCGAAGTAAAGTCGAATTTGCACTGAAAAATTAAGACTTTTGCTTCTCGCTTTAATATATTATATGCTCAGAGATAAATATTGAGCACATTTAATATATTTTTTTAAATACTTATACTAAAACTTTGAAAATTTTATATATTATATAAAGTGTGTGTCCAATGACTGTGTATAATTTTGATGCAAAAATATTGATATTAGGGTATAAAAGTTCCCCCCCCCCCCCTCCCTTCTCTCTCTCTCTCTCTTTTTTTCCGACAATCGTATTTTTTTCTCAATAACTTAAATTGCTCTACAGCTTTGAAATTTTTATAAATTATTTTATTTAATATACTTAAAATTATGACAGTGTTTTGAACTTTGTATTCGATTTAATCATAATTCCTCTGCTAGGAAAAATTTGGTGAAAAAATATTAATTTTTAGATAGTTTGTGTGTTTTTTAAAAAATATTTAATTTATCTTTTGCTCAGAGATAAATTTTGAGCACATTTCCTTTTTTTAAATATTTATTTTTCTACTAAAGCTTTAAAATTTTTTTATATATTATATAAAACATATATCTCATGACCGTCTATAATTTTGGTGGAGAAATATTGATATTTAGGGTATAAAAGAAGTGTTTGGAAAAAAAAAATCGACATTTTTTTTTTTTTTTCAAAATTTTAGATTGTTCTTCAATTTTGAAATGTTAAATAAATTATATTTACGTAGTTTGTGTTATATTTTGGTGTATTCACAATGATTTGTAGGATATAAAGGGCTCATTTTTTTTCAGTTTAAGCAACTTTATACCTGGTTACAAATTATTTTAACTAGCACTTAAAATTATCCCAGTTTTTGAAATATATGTAAGATTTGATAATCATGATTCCGTTGCTTGGGGGCAGTAACGAATTTTATAAAATTAAAAAACTACTCGGATATAATAGTAATCTAAAATGGAGGCAATAATATATTATGTCAATTGGTTTGCTTAGCTCAGCTGAGACCGGCAGCGTCACGTGACTTCTCTAAATTGGAGAAGCGCGGAAGCCCGTCTTTCTCGTTAGCCCCGGAGAATGTGCATGTGACGTCACGAAGCCGTAAAGAACGAACGGTAGGCAAAACATACGCATGCCTACTGTATAGTTAGCTGTGTTATATGCTTATTATTCATATTTTTAAATTAATTATTCATTAATTTTGCCTTTCTTAATTGCAGCGGATAGCCCAAGGTAGGTCCTGATGCACCTGAGGCTCGGATTTTTTATTTTTTGAGACGCCGGCCCCCTGGGGCCCCTTTAATATTTTTGACCTAAATTGTTAATAATTTACCCAATTTTTATCCGATCCTCATCGTTTTTGGGGCCTTTTTTCCGTTTAGCTTTCACCCCCATTTCTACGTTCTAGTTATGACCCTGGCCCCCTAGGGCCTGGTACGGGGCCCGTTGAAGTTTTTGTTTCCTAAACTGATAATTACTTGTCCGCTTTTAATCCGATTTTCTTAGTTTTTGAAGCCTTTTCTTCATTTAGTTATTTCCCCATTGCTACTTTCTAATTAGGACCCTTCATCTTAGGGCCCTGCTCAAAACTATTGGCTGGCCCCTTTTTGGGCCCCCTACTATAGTTCCCCTAAAAATCGTCCGATTCACTAACTTTTTTTTTCTAACAACTTAGAACTTCCAGCTACTACATGAACAATAAAAACAAAAACAAAAAAATTCGATGAAGATCCGGGCCCCCTGGGCCCCTTGAAGTTTTTGCTCCCTAAATTGTTAATACCTTGTCCCCTTTTAATCAGATTTCCGTTTTTGGGGCCATTTCTCCATTTAACTTTCCCCCCATTTCTTTCCCCCATTCCAGTTCGGCGCGTTCATCTCAGGGCCCTGATCAAAACTATCAGCTGGCCCCTCTTTGGGCCCCCTACAATATTTCTCCTAAAAATCGTCCGATTCAAAAACTTTTTTTTTCTAACAACTTAGAACTTCTAGCTACTACATAAACGACAAAAAAAAAAAAAAAAAAAAAAAAAAAAAAGGAGAAGATCCAGGCCCCTCGAAGTTATTGTTCCCTAAATTGTTAATACCTTGTCTCCTTTTAATTCGATCTTCGTTTTTGGGGGCGTTTTCTCCATTTAGTTATTTCCCCATTTCTACATTCCAGGTAGGATCGTTCATCTTAGGGCCCTGCTCAAAACTATCAGCGGCCCCTTTTGGGCCCCCTACTATAGCTCCCTTAAAAATCGTCCAATTCGCTAGCTTTTTTTTCTAATAACTTCTTAGGATTTCCAGCTACTACATGAATGACCAAAAATTTCTCGGACAAGATCCGGGCCCCTGGACCCCTTACGTTACCTATAACTTCTTAATTATGATACGTATCGAATCCGTTTAAAGTTATTATTATTTCTAGGAAAAGGGCCGAAAATTTATATATGACAGATTTTTGATATCATTAAAAATGGCCTCAAGTGGTTGGGGGGTGGGGGGGGGGAAGAATAGGAGTTTAAGAAGAAAAAAAATCATAACTTTGTCAATTCACAAGTTATCAAACCCGCTAATTTATTACAAATCCTCTTAATATTATCTACAACTTTTATATTGACAAGTTTTTTTTTTATAAAACAACCCTTACAGAAAAAGAAAAATTGTGTGCTCCGCTACAGACACAGGTAGATTTCGAAGTGAGCGGTCCCAACTGCCGCATCATGGCAAAAAGGTCATTTCTTCTGCAATTGCATCTTCGAAATTTACCTGTGCCTGTACGCCAAGCTGTCAAGGATATTTTTTTAAATATTAATCTTCTTTTTCGGCATCAACTTACGTTTACTCACCACAGTCGTAAATTAGAAATCGCGTTACTGTTAAAGATAAGGGGTTAAGTTTAGAAAGTGGGGGGGGGGGATGCATCTGTAAATTAAATATCGCGTAAATGTTAAAGGAAATTCGTTAAATTTACAGGGGTGCATATTCCACCGCCTGGGGACTCATTTTTTTTATTGGGTTCTAAGGGCTCGATTTCAACAGGGTTTGGTTCATTCGACTCGATATTGAAAACGAGTTTTTTTTTTATTATTATTATCACGGGCGCTAGTCAGTTCGTTATTAATAAATGTTTGGTTCGATTTTGAGTAACTGGATATCATATTTTGTTACAAAATGTTATTTTTCACAAAAATATAACAAATTTCAGAAAAATAAATTTTATTTTTCACAAAATGCCCCCCCTCCCCCTCCAAGAAAAAAAAACTGCATCGACACCTGATTAAATGTTTTTTAAATGGTAAGGTTTTTTCAAAAACATGGCATCTATTTTTTTTTTTTTTTTAGATTAAATATATAATTCGCTTTTACAAAAAAAAAAAAAAAAAAAAAGAAAGAGTAAAATGTTTCTTAAAAAAATATCACCCTTAGTACTTCATTAAATGTTTCATATAAGTCAATTTTTTGTTTTGTCCTGTTTTTATACATATTATTAGAATAGTAAAAATATTTTTTTAAAACCTAAGGAATGTTTATTTAGTATAAAAATTATTTCAGCTAATAAAACCGAATTCTGACAAAACTTATGCTTCAGTTTCATAGATTTCCTTGTCATAATACAACATGTTAAAATTATATAAAAGTGTTTCAGAAAATAAGCAGTTTTGATTTGAGAACACTCATAGGTATCATTTTAATCGATCATTTAATCTGAATATAATGAGATTTGTAAACATTTTCCGATTAGCTCAAGGAATAAAAAGTTACCATACGAACAAGAACAACTTGAACTACAAGTAGAAAAAAAGTAAATAAAACGTTAACTTTACGACATAATTAAAAAAAAAAAAAAAAAAAAAAAAAAAAAATATTTTTCTTACCAGCTACAACAAGTTGAAGCGCTTCTTGAGCACTTGAATTCTACCCTGGAAACTTTTTTAAATAAGTTTCAATATCTGATGAAGCAACCGATGGCCAAAAAGCCATATCTGCTTTCCAATCTGCATCCACAATAATATACGGATCATCTAAAATAAAAACACTATTATTCGGTTTGACAAATCTAAGCTTTGTTAAATAATCTTGATTAGCAACAGAATCTAAGTTCTGTGCATAATCTGATAAAAGAAAATTTGTTTTTGAATAAATATGATCCATAAATTGAATGCAAAAATTTCGCTTTCTCATGGGAAACCATAGGAAATAGCGCATTGAGCGGAAATGTTTTGCCTACCGAAGAGGCGTGGTCTAGTGAGGAACCAGTTTGTTGACAAACATGCACATTCTCTATTATGAGAGATGAATTTTATTATCTTATGCCACTCAGGAAAAAAGACGGTTTGATTGGTGCACAAATTAAATATAGTCTATATATAAATATTAAATATGTAATATTTAATCTGTGGATTGGTGTACGAACAGAGACGAGTTTGTCTGATTGGTTAGAAGAGGGGGAGATTGATTGACGGGAGTGTTTGTTTGTAAACATACCCTTTCCTTATATGTAGTTTTTCATAAAATTTTCAACATTATTGTTCATTTTCCAGTCGTATACGGAAAGGGCAGCTGACATCACTGTTGGTCAAATTACGGTTGGAAAGCAAGAAACTCCTGTCCGTTCTTTATGGCTACTACCCATCCCATAACATAGTAAAGTGTAATAACTTCCCTGTGCGGCGTAAATTACCAAGTCACAAAATAATAATGAATTAAAGATGTAGAGAATAGGAGTGATTAAGATAGCTAAACCTGGCTTTACACGATCTCAGAACTTTTTACGGTAAAAGAGTCACGAGACTTCGCTGCATTTTTTACAGGTGACGTTTTTGATGGGATTTCACTTCTTTTTGTAGGTAATTCTCTTTTTCTTGATTTTGGGCTCTTTTTGGAGATCATCTACTGATTTTCGCTAAGCCCACATTCTGTCCCTATTATTTGCAGGTACCAAAAATTTGAAGTTTTAGTTTCGTTTGCAAAGTCCTGTAGATAAAAAGAAGTGTCAGGTTCCTAGGCAAGCACTAAGTTATGGGAGGGGGCAGTCAAAAGTACTCTCAATTGTTTCCAGGAAAGGTGCTATCCTTCTGAGATATTATTCGCAGCCCTAAATACTTTATATTTAGCATAAAAGTACTTTTTAGAATAAAAAGGAAGCCAAAATTTAAATTTCCGGAAATTTCCAAAAAATTAAACTATATTCGATTTTTCAAATTTTTTTTCGTGTTTACAGTCTTTTTTAAATTTATTTACGGATTTTTAAATTTTTCCTTGCTTTGTTTCCTAAACCCTATCTTTCAGCCAAATGTCAAGCTTCTAAGACTAAAATATCGTATTATTTTCAAACTTTCGACTTGTTATAAATTTATTGATATTTCGATTATACTTCTAAGTTTCCTGATTGTCATGCCAATATGGTAATTCTTTGATCCGTCTTGTTAGGATCATTTAGGTTCAATTTAGAGATAAATCAAGAGAATCTTACAGTCACCATGATTTTATTTAGAAAGGACTATCAAGCCATAAACAGCCAGTAATGTCGGGAGGGGAAGGGGAGCTGTGAAAATTTTTGTGGGGCTAACAGCATTTAACAATCCATATTTCATATGCAAATTAAATAGAGTATAACCTGTGAAAGAAAACAAACCTGTCTAAAAAGAAATTGCCCATAACGTAGCCAGTCTATAGCTGAACTTTTCTATAACAAAATTCGTAAACTAAAGAAAAGAAAAACATAATCCGGGGAAAATAACATAAAACAATTAGGAGCGGTGTACTAGCTAATAGGACAATTATCTTAAAACTCACGTTTCTAGCACTACAAAATCGAATTGTTTTCGAATTTTCGATTTTTTACAGATTTTTCAATTTTATTTTCGAATTTAACGAATTTTTTCAATTGTTCCTTTTATTGAATCGTAAATACTACCTTTACACCAAATTTTAAGTTTCTAAGACTACAAAATCGAATAATTTTCACTTTTAATTTAAAAAAAAATTCTAATTTTTCAGATTTTTTAATTTTTTATATTTTTTATCCTAAATACTACCTTTTTTACAAATTTCCAGTTTCTAGCGTTTCAAAATCAAATTATTTTCAAATTTTGGATTTTTTTATTTTATTTTCGAATTTATTGTGTTTTAATTTTTCCTTTTTCTGTATCCTAAACACTATACCTTTACGCCGAATCTTAAATTTTCCAGACATTTTAATTTTTTTCTTTTGTGAATCCTAAATACTACCCTTATTCCAAATTGCAAGTTTCTAGCTCTACAAAATCGTATTTTTTTTCAAATTTTCGGTTTTTTTCGATTTTTGTTGTGTTTTTAATGTTTCTTTTTCAGAATCCTAAACACTACCTTTACTCCAAAGTTTCAGTTTCCAAGACTACGAGACAAAATTATTTTCAATTTCTCATTTTTTTATTTTTATTTTTTTAAATTTTCGATTTTTTCTTTTCGAATTTTTCATATTTTTTAATTTTTCCTTATTTAGTATCCTAAATATTATCTTTATTCCAAATTTCAAGTTAATAGCGCTCTAAAATCGAATTATTTTCCAATTTTCCTTATTTTTCGATTTTATTTTCGAATTTTATTGTGTTTTTCATTTTAACTTATTCTGAATCCTAACCACTATCTTTACGCCGAATTTTAAGTTTCTAAGGCTAAAAAAAAAAAAAAAAAAAAAAAAAAAAAAAAAAAAAAAAAAAAAAATATTTCCATTTGTTAATTTTTTTTTTCGACTTTTTTGAATTTTCGAATTTTTTTTTTTTTTCGAATTCCCCCGATTTTTTAATTTTTCCTTCTTTTGTATCCTAAATACTGCCTTTATTCCGAATTCCACATTTCTAGCGCAACAAAATCGGATTATTTTAAATTTTTCGATTTTTTTTATTTTATTTTTTAATTGTATTGTGTTTGTGATGTTTTCTTTTCCTGAATTCTAAACACTACCTTTACTCCAAAGTTTCAGTTTCCAAGACTACGAGACAAAATTATTTTCAATTTCTCATTTATTTATTTTTATTTTTTTAAATTTTCGATTTTTTCTTTTCGAATTTTTCATATTTTTTAATTTTTCCTTATTTAGTATCCTAAATATTATCTTTATTCCAAATTTCAAGTTAATAGCGCTCTAAAATCGAATTATTTTCCAATTTTCCTTATTTTTCGATTTTATTTTCGAATTTTATTGTGTTTTTCATTTTAACTTATTCTGAATCCTAACCACTATCTTTACGCCGAATTTTAAGTTTCTAAGGCTAAAAAAAAAAAAAAAAAAAAAAAAAAAAAATATTTCCATTTGTTAATTTTTTTTTTCGACTTTTTTGAATTTTCGATTTTTTTTTTTTTTTCGAATTCCCCCGATTTTTTAATTTTTCCTTCTTTTGTATCCTAAATACTGCCTTTATTCCGAATTCCACATTTCTAGCGCAACAAAATCGGATTATTTTAAATTTTTCGATTTTTTTTATTTTATTTTTTAATTGTATTGTGTTTGTGATGTTTTCTTTTCCTGAATTCTAAACACTACCTTTACTCCAAAGTTTCAGTTTCCAAGACTACGAGACAAAATTATTTTCAATTTCTCATTTATTTATTTTTATTTTTTTAAATTTTCGATTTTTTCTTTTCGAATTTTTCATATTTTTTAATTTTTCCTTATTTAGTATCCTAAATATTATCTTTATTCCAAATTTCAAGTTAATAGCGCTCTAAAATCGAATTATTTTCCAATTTTCCTTATTTTTCGATTTTATTTTCGAATTTTATTGTGTTTTTCATTTTAACTTATTCTGAATCCTAACCACTATCTTTACGCCGAATTTTAAGTTTCTAAGGCTAAAAAAAAAAAAAAAAAAAAAAAAAAAAAAAATATTTCCATTTGTTAATTTTTTTTTTTCGACTTTTTTGAATTTTCGATTTTTTTTTTTTTCGAATTCCCCCGATTTTTTAATTTTTCCTTCTTTTGTATCCTAAATACTGCCTTTATTCCGAATTCCACATTTCTAGCGCAACAAAATCGGATTATTTTAAATTTTTCGATTTTTTTTATTTTATTTTTTAATTGTATTGTGTTTGTGATGTTTTCTTTTCCTGAATTCTAAACACTACCTTCACACCAAATTTTAAGTTTCTATGACTACAAGATCGTATTACTTTCGATTTTCAATTTTGTTGGAATTTGTTGAATTGTCGAATGTTTTTTTTTTCTCCAGATTTTATAATTTTTCCTTTCTTTGTATCCTAAACATTACCTTTATTCCAAATTTAAAGTTTCTAGGGCTACGGGATCTACCTAATCGTTTTGATGACGCGTAAGTGAGTGAGTGAGTGACAAGAAATCGAAACTTTGAGTTCACATATCGTCTGCACTAGAACGTGACACACAGAAACAGAAACGTTAAATTTTAAATTTTGGTCCTATTTCCCGCATACCCTAGATAAACGAAGTTTCAGGTTTTTGGGATACTCCAGCGCAAAGATATGAGGGGGAGGGGTTAAAGGTGCCCTGGGTTGCTTCCAGAAAAGGATGCTTACGGCTGTGCTTTCTCGACTCTGCGGAGGCACTCCCGTGCCTCCAGATCATTGGCTTACGTCGCCGTGTCGCTTCTCTGCAATGGGCTTTATTGGCATGACGTCATAAACCACCATCATGTGACCTCCCTGCTGTGTTTATATTTGTTTGTCTATGTATCGCATGCATACATTGGTCGATATTGTAAGAAATCACGTGTTGGTGGTACTCTTACAATCTCGAACCCAGATTCCCAATAAAGCCCATGAACGCTACGATAGAAATGCAATGGTGTATTGGTTGACGGAAGTGTTTGTTTGTAAACATGCCCTTTCCTTATTGGTTTGGCGTGAATGGGGCCTCCGTGGCCGAGTGGTTAAGGCACCACGCCGCTAATCGCTTGCGAGTGTAGAAGGTTGTGGGTTCAATTCCCACTGGTTCCATTGCACACACACTTTGTGTGGAACCCTCAGGTTGTGTCTCTTGTGTTGTCATGTTCCCTCGTCAAGATGTATGTAATTGTAGAATTCATGTATATGTTTCTGTGAATAATAAATAAATGTATATGGATCATTCGAGATGACAGCCTTGTAGCTATAGGTCTCAAAGCCCACCTGCCTTCAAAGTTATCAAAGTCAAAGTTTGGCGTGAAGCTAAATATGCAACCCTGAAATCGGCCCAAACACTGGCGGCTTGTCTGAAAACCTCTCCCCGTCCAATGAATTCTGCCCTTGTTCCATGTGCAACCTTTTCGTCATATGAATTCAGTCGAGGCTAACGAAAAAAAGGCTACCGCGGTGCTTTATGCGTATCTTTTTTTACAGACCGCAAGAGTCACGTGATGCTCGAATCCACCAATGCAGGTGTACGAAAAGAGCATCACTTCACTCTAGCGGTCTGTAAAAAAAGATAAGTGGAATGCACCGCGGTACATACTCTGTATAACGTAGGCAGGGGCGCCATTTCGGGGGGGCTGGGAGGGGGCAACCGCCCCCCCCCCAAGGAATTTGAAATTTCAGAAAATTTATCAGTTATCTCAGGTTAGACCAAAAAAAAAATCAAAATATGATCAAAAGCTAAAATAACGTCAGATTTCACAGATTTGATTACAATATAAAAAAACTAGTCTGATGTGCCAATCCCAAAACTTTCTTCTATCTCATACAGGTTTCACATACACCAAAAACAAATCAGCACCAATTTATATTGAGGTCTAACTGAATCTAAAGTTTTATTAAATTATGTGCGTTAGTTCTGAAGATATAGCTATCGTAAAAATCGTACAAAATGTAGCATAGCAGTGCCACCTATTGGGCTATTTATACCAAATCGTAATCAACTTCTATTTTTGTAAAGGTCTAACCGAATCTGAAGTTTAGTGAAATTCTGTGCATTAGTTCTTGAGATATAGCTATCGCAAAAATCATGAAATATGTAGCATAACATTGCCATCTGTTTAGCGATTTACAGCAAAAACTAAACACCACCTATTTATATCAATGTCTAACTGAATATAAAGTTTTATCAAATTCCCTGCATTACTTCTTGAGATACAGAGCCCACAAAATTTTTGTCACATACAGACACACAGACAGACATTTTCTAAAAATAGTCCAATTGTGTTCAGGAACTTCTAAAACGTATAAATTCGTCGAAAACCGGAAGTGGCAAATTTTCATAAATCCAATACCTTTTTCTTGTAAAGACAGGAGAAAGTAATAAACATTTAATAAACACTTTAAACATTGAAATGTTTTCTAAAGCCTTGATATTATTGCAACATTCTATAAGTGAGACATTTATCCAGGGGCGCCATTTCGGGGGGGCTGGGGGGGGGCAACCGCCCCCCCACAAGGAATTTGAAATTTCAGAAAATTTATCAGTTATCACAGGTTAGACAAAAAAATATATATATATCAATATATGATCAAAAGCTAAAATAACGTCAGATTTCACAGATTTGATAACAATATAAAAAAAACTAGTCTGAGGTGCCAATCCCCTTTCTTCTATCTCATACAGGTTCCACATACACCAAAAACAAATCAGCACCAATTTATATTAAGGTCTAACTGAATCTAAAGTTTTATTAAATTATGTGCGTTAGGTCTGAAGATATAGCTATCGTAAGAATCGTACAAAATGTAGCATAGCAGTGCCACCTATTGGGCTATTTATGCCAAATCGTAATCAACTTATATTTTTGTCAAGGTCTAACCGAATCTGATGTTTAATGAAATTCTGTGCATTAGTTCTTGAGATATAGCTAAGGCAAAAATCATGAAATATGTAGCATAGCATCGCCATCTGTTGAGCGATTTGCACCAAAAACTAAACACCACCTGTTTATATCAATGTCTAACTGAATATAAAGTTTTTTCAAATTCCCTGCATTAGTTCTTGAGATACAGCGCCCACAAAATTTTTGTCACATACAGACACACAGACAGACATTTTCTAAAAATAGTCCAATTGTGTTCAGGAACTTCTAAAACGTATAAATTCGTCGAAAACCGGAAGTGGCAAATTTTCATAAATCCAATACCTTTTTCTTGTAAAGATAGAAGAAAATAAAAACATTTAATAAACACTTTAAACATTGAAATGTTTTCTAAAGCCTTGCTATTGCAACATTCTATAAGTGAGACATTTATCATTAACGAGTATGTTGGCTAGTTTTAGAAATATATGCGAGAAAAAACACTATGAATTGCTTCTGAGCTGTGTACAGCCTGATTAAAAGAAAACTCGTCACCCCCAAGGCTAGAATTTTAGTGATAAATTCTCTCTTTACTCAAAAATTTAAGGGGAATTTTTTTTTTTTTTTCGGGGGTGGGGGATGGCGGATGTGTATTCAATTTCCTAATTATATGATTTGTTAATTTAGTTTTATTAGTGTCACATTATATTTACTCCAATCGTTATAATGTTGTTAAATCATATGCTTTATTAATTGATATTGTATATACAGTATGCTCTTAAAAATCTCCACAGCCTGACACCAGAGTCCTGTCCAGATTTGGTTGTAACCGACCCGAATCATGACTTTAACCAGACAGACTCCCCCACCCAATGCAGGAGCAAGGGACCTGAGACCAACGGTTTTGCAGATTTCTGAATTGTATGAAATTTAGATCATAGTCTGAAGAGGAAGGCAGAAAATGATTGCGGAAAATTTTTACTGAAAGAAAATCATTAATGAAAATTTTCTTATACCTATGGATTGGAACATTTGCAAATTTCGTAACTGCTTGATGGTGTTTGTGTGCTGATTATCTCGTGACCGATTGAATTTCACGACTTTTTTTCGCGATTGTTTCATTTTTTTGTGATAATTTTCCAAAATTCGCTATTTTCTGTGAATCATTGAAGGAATTGATTTTTTCGACCATTTGTCTAAATTCGCGATATTTTTTTCAACCGATCGACGAAATTCGCTATTTGTTTTCACCATCTTTTGACGAAATTCGCGACTCTTTTCTGCGATCGTTTGTTGAAATTTCGGGAGTCTTTTTCCGCAACCGACTAACAAAAATTGCTATTTTTTTGCACAACCTTTGACGAAATTCCGATTGCTGACGAATTTTTTTCCACCATTTGTCGAAATTTCCGACATTTTTTTTGGCAACTGATCGACGAAATTCGCTATTTGTTTTCGCAATCTTTTGACGCAATTCGCGACTCTTTTCTACGATCGTTTGTTGAAATTCGGAAGTCATTTTCTGCAACCAACTGACAAAAGTAGATATCTTTTTGCGCGATCTTTGTCGAAATTCCCCTTTTTAGCGCGATCTTTGACGAAATTCCCCTTTTTTGCGCGATTGTTTGACTAAATTCGTGATTTTTTTGTTCAATCTTTTGATGAATTTCGCGATATTTTCCCGCAATAGTTATACTAAATTCGCGATTCTTTTCCGCGACGGATTTACGAAAATCTCTATTTGTTTCAGTGATCTTTGGCGAAATTCGCAATATTTTTTCACGGTCGTTTGAAAAAATTTACGATTTTTTCCGCAACTAATTTTGCCAATTTAACTATTATTTCCAATTCGTAAACTTCGCGATGGTTACCTCGATCGGTTGACGAATTGGTTTTGCGTAAAAAAGAAGAAAAATTCGCGGACTACCACTAAAATTAAATATATATTCGCTGAAGAATCACATGTTTGTGAAAGAAGTTAAGATAAGAAGACAAAATCTCACACTGCATTTTTTATTGTGGGGGCCTATTTCTATTTTGTGCACGATATTTCAGCCCCCCGTCTCTAAAAAAAACTTTGCCTGCCCCCCCCCCCCCCCCCCCCCCCCTCCACCCCTCCCCAAGAAACTCATGAAATGTTGTCCTGCAGTAAAACCTGCAAAGATGAGTTGAAAAGGACTGTAAAAAAGTTCCATTTTAGACAGGTCTCCATCTCAGCAAGTATGATTGTATGACCTTTTTTTTCGTCGAAACATGATTTTTTTTTTTTGCCCGTTCGAGAAAGAATTATGTTATAGACAGGTTTCGCTTTGACACGTTTCACTGTAATATACCTATACTCTTCAGAAGTGCTTTATAGAAAGGAGGTTTTAACAGTCTTAAAGAATACCCGAAAAAAAAAAACGGTGCCTGTCTATAACTGAAAACTTTCTTAATATTTTAAAATTCTACTTGCTAAGACGAAAACCTGTCTAAAACAGAATTTTTCAGAGGTCACTTAAGATTCCATACTAGAAGTATTGCTGTCTCTGTATATATGATACAGTAAACGTTTTTCGTTCGGAGAGGTTACGGGGGGGGGGATGCAGCCCCCCGAACTCCACCCTCGGCTATGACACTACCTTAAAAAAAACTTTGCCCCCCCCAAGAAAGTTCCGAAATGGCGCCCCTGCATTTATCATTAATGAGTATGTTGGCTAATTTTAGAAATATATGTGAGAAAAAACACTATGAATTGCTTCTGAGCTGTGTACAGCATGATTAAAAGAAAACTCGTCACTCCCAAGGCTAGAATTTTAGTGATAAATTCTCTCACCCAAAAATTTAAGGGCAATTTTTTTTCATGGGAGGGGGGGGGGGGATGGGGGAGGTGTATTCAATTTCCTAATTATATGATTTGTTAATTTAGTTTTATTAGCGTCACATTATATTTACTCCAATCGTTATAATGCTGTTAAATCATATGCTTTATTAATTGATATTGTATATACAGTATGCTCTTAAAAATCTCCACAGCCTGACACTAGAGTCCTGTCCAGATTTGGTTGTAACCGACCCGAATCATGACTTTAACCAGACAGACCCCCCCCCCCCCCAATGCAGGAGCAAGGGACCTGAGACCAAGGGTTTTGCAGATTTCTGAATTGTATGAAATTTAGATCATAGTCTGAAGAGGAAGGCAGAAAATGATTGCGGAAAATTTTTACTGAAAGAAAATCATTAATGAAAATTTTCTTATACCTATGGATTACAACATTTGCAAATTTCGTAACTTCTTGATGGTGTTTGTGTGCTGATTATCTCCTGACCGATTGAATTTCACGACTTTTTTTCGCGATTGTTTCATTTTTTTGTGATAATTTTCCAAAATTCGCTGTTTTCTGTGAATCATTGAAGGAATTGATTTTTTCGACCATTTGTCTAAATTCGCGATATTTTTTTCAACCGATCGACGAAATTCGCTATTTGTTTTCGTCATCTTTTGACGAAATTTGCGACTCTTTTCTGCGATCGTTTGATGAAACTTCGGGAGTCTTTTTCCGCAACCGACTAACAAAAATTGCTATTTTTTGCACAACCTTTGACGAAATTCCGATTGCTGACGATTTTTTTTCCACCATTTGTCGAAATTTCCGACATTTTTTTGGCAACTGATCGACGAAATTCGCTATTTGTTTTTGCAATCTTTTGACGCAATTCACGACTCTTTTCTACGATCGTTTGTTGAAATTCGGAAGTCATTTTCTGCAACCAACTGACAAAAGTAGATATCTTTTGCGCGATATTTGACGAAATTCCCCTTTTTTGCGCGATTGTTTGACTAAATTCGTGATTTTTTTTTTTTTTTGTTCAATCTTTTGATGAATTTCGCGATATTTTCCCGCAATAGTTATACTAAATTCGCGATTCTTTTCCGCGACGATTTACGAAAATCTCTATTTGTTTCAGTGATCTTTGGCGAAATTCGCAATATTTTTTCACGGTCGTTTGAAAATATTAAAGATTTTTCCCGCGACTAATTTTGCCAATTTAACTATTCTTTTCTAATTCCAATTCGTAAAATTCGCGATGTTTACCGCGATCGGTTGACGAATTGCTTTTGCGTAAAAAAGAAGAAGAAAAATTTGCGGACTACCACTAAAATTAAATATATATTCGCTGAAGAATCACATGTTTGTAAAAGAAGTTAAGATAAGAAGACAAAATATCACACTGCATTTTTTATTGTGGGGGCCTATTTCTATTTTGTGCACGATATTTCAGCCCCTGTCTCTAAAAAAAACTTTACCTCCCCCCCCCCTCCCCAAGAAACTCATGAAATGTCGCCCTGCAGTAAAACCTGCAAAGATGAGTTGAAAAGGACTGTAAAAAAGTTCCATTTTAGACAGGTCTCCATCTTAGCAAGTAGAATTGTATGACGTTTTTTTCGTTGAAACATGATTTTTTTTGCCCGTTTGAGAAAGAATTATGTTATAGACAGGTTTCGCTGTAATACACCTATGCTCTTCAGAAGTGCTTTATAGAAAGGAGGTTTTAACAGTCTTAAAGAATACCTGAAAAAATAACGGTACCTGTCTATAACTGAAAACTTTCTTATTATTTTAAAATTCTACTTGCTAAGACGAAAACCTGTCTAAAACGGAATATTTCAGAGGTCACTTAAGATTCCGTATTATAAGTATTGCTGTCTCTGTATATATGATTCAGTAAACGTTTTTCATTCGGAGAGGTTACGGGGAGGGGGGTGTGCAGCCCCCTGAACTCCACCCTTGGCTATGCCACTACCTTAAAAAAAACTTTGCCCCCCCAAGAAAGTTCCGAAATGGCGCCCCTGAACGTAGGTCACGGTAGTACTGTCCGATGACCGTTACATTCAAAGAGCACAACCGAACTTTCCTAACGCTCGTATTCACGAATAACTTCGACCGAGAGTTGAACCGACGGTCCAGTAACCCCAGGTTGAGGTTTTCAACCGAGAGTTGAAAACTCGTATTCACCGTCTACTTCGGACGAAAAGTTATCCAACTCAGAGTTCCTAATCAATCCTAATCAATCCTGATTCACTCCCACGGTGCGCTGGGTCAAGCCCCACAATAGAACCCTATTAGAGTACCCTTTCTTATCTCCCGGCAGATCTGAACTCCGGTGGGGAGAAAACTAGGTTATTCCTTTCTAGTCGAATTTCTTACCAGTTGAAAGTAAGTAAGATGGTAAAATATAGGGGGTCGTATATATATATATATATATATATATGTATATATATATATATATATATATAATCAAAAGTATAATTTGCACATTAATTTTGCGCAAATATAATGTATTTGCTAATTTTTTCATTCGCCATTTCACAAGTTAAATTCGATAATCGTTAAATTCATAGATTCAATTCTGAATTTATACGAAATTTACCATGCTTAGGAATGTTAGCAATTAGAAATAAAGGTTATTTTAAATATGCCAGTAAACTTCTGTTGCTCTTTCTGTTAAATAAGTTGTTAAAGTACTTACTTTAAGTAACATAATAAAAAAGGACTATATTTCTATAACATAAAATTCCCCGATCATAAATCACCCATCAGAATCATGCTTCGACAAATGAAAATGACGTTATATTTCAAGAAATATTGCATTGGCATTAATAAAACTGTAATTTTATTAAAAGATTGCATTTTCTGGATTCATTTTTGTTTGGAAACGAAGGAAATTGGCAGCTGCTTTTATTATGATACTATACAAACAAATGCTGTTTTTTGATAAAGACACAAAATACTATCGAAGTTTCTGTTTAGAATCGACATTCAGGACGTAACAACGCGGGAAAGAAGAAAACCTTTGTTCACGTGACAACAATCACTTATAGCGATAGACAATATTCATTTATCAAAAGATTGTAAACACCATTCGATTCCAAATCACTTCAATAATCAGGCATGCAAGTGCCATCAATTTTCTGTTTAAAAATGAGTCCGTGAATGTGTCAGAAAGATTCAAGTTGTCTTATTGATTGACAGATTAGTTCGGATGGTGATATTGACATCATTCTCAAAGAAAAAGATCATTTTCGTTTATGAGAATGAAATAATTTAGTATGATTGAGTCAGTATGAACTCATATTCAATAACTTTTAGTTCTGCAAATAAAGTTCCTACTTATATTCCCCCCCCCCCCCCCATTTTTTTTTTAAATAAATTTTATATGCACCAAATTAAAGTTTCCGAAAATTACATTATTTCCTTGAAATAAAAATAAGTAAATCTATAAAACTCAGACATTTAAAAATGATTGAAATAATTAATATACTTAACTCAGGTAACCAATTTAGGTAGTGATAATGAAGTTATTCTAAAAAGAAGAAAAATGACTTTTGACATATAAAAATAAAATACTTTATTATTATTGTGTCAATAGTCAATAGATTTTATTCTGCACGTACAGATACTGAAACTTTACCATTTATTAAAAGATCTTCATAATAGCCCAGTCAAATTGTAGTTTGAGGTGGAAAATTCTGGTGTAATTGTTTTTAGTGGCTTATTTTATGTTTTTTGGGGTGCTGAATACGAATCTGAAGTTTTCCAACAAAATTTCGTTCGGCAAATTTGTTTTTTTTTTTTACAAAAAACCTGTAAAAACACGGACTTTTTTCGTTTTTTTCAAAATAACTCCAAAATTGTGCATTTTGCGTGAAAGTCGGCAATATATGAGTTAAAGAGAATAAAATTTCCTACATTTTATGTACTGAAAGTTTTTTTCTATGAACAATGGTTTAGCCGTGAGAGTGCCTCAAAAATGGGTATTAAAAACAAAAACTGTAAAAAAACGGGAATTACGGTACTGTATGTCGATGTAACATGGAAACAAACCATTTAACGCAAATATTAACCATCAGTGATACTAAAGATTATATTATTGACTATATTTTATGCATTTAAGGTAGGGGAAAAGTGTGGATCTGGCACCAGTGGAAGTTTTGAGCAGTGGAGTATCTCCACCTCCTCTCAAGAGTCAAAGGTGCTCCTCCTCTGGAGAGCTAGTACTCTAAGAGAATATAAAATTTTGAAAAAGGGGGTAAAATTTGGTACAGGAGATAAAACTATCTAAAATCGTCGAAAAACAGTATTTTTTGGAAAATAGCAATAAACACTTTAAAAAAATCCATTGAACAATTACATAAATATAATAATCAATCCTCTTCAGACACACAAACAAAATTTTTATTCAAAACTTAACATTTAAATATGTGTATGTTTTTCCTCCCCCCCCCCCCCGCATTCTAGAAATTTCTGAAATGGCAGTTTCCTTGCAGGCAAATATGCAACAGATTTTCGCCATTTTAAAAAGATATTTACTGAAATATAGATTTTTTAAAAACCAATCTGCTTTTAAAAGAACTGTTTATAATGCTGTCCAAAAAAGGAAATATTAAAGTGCTGATAAGCTCAAGATGAACGCAAATTAAATGATTGGTCTCTGTAGGGGCATACATTCAAATGTATATTTTTTAAAGCCAAGCAAAGGGACAGTTTCACCACTCATTTTTTCTCCTGACTGCAAACTTGAACAATCGGTTGCTGACAACATATTATTTTTACATGCCATGAGTGGTTGTGATACTACTTCAGCCTTGTTCAAAATAGGAAAAATGAGGTTTCTTCAGACTCTCAAAAGAAACCCGGCATTAATTAAAGCCATTGGAATTTTTAAAGATCCTATGGCAGATGCTGATGCAATTACTGATGCTGGCAATCGTTTTTTGACTTCCTTGTACAAATTATTTGACAAGGAAACCACGTCATTAAACAAATTGAGGTATCTATGCTACCTTAAGTCTGCATATAAGCCATCAACCCATTTGGCGTCCCTACCTCCTACGGAGGCTGCAGCTAAACAACATTCTTTAAGGGTGTATTTTCAAGTTCAGCAATGGCTTGGGAATGAAAAAATTCTGAACAATGGGGTTGGAAAAGCAACAAAGATGGTCTAGAGTAGGGGTGCACAACCTGTGGCCCGCGGGCCAAAAGTGACCCGCGGGCCAAAAGTGGCCCGCGATCGTATTACTGGTGGCCCGCGGATCAATTTCACGGATCGGACGCGAAAAAATCATGAATTTCGCCGATCAGGTGCATAGAAATCGCGAATTTTGCCAAATTTCGCCCCATCGGGTGTGTAAAAATCGCAAATTTTACCGATCGAGTGCATATAAATCGCGAATTTTGCCGATCGGGTGCGTATAAATCGCAAATTTCGCCGATCGCGTGCGTAAAAATCGTGAATTCTGGCGATCGTCTGCGTAAAAATCGTGAATTTTGCCGATCGTCTGCGTAAAAATCGTGAATTTTGCCGATCGGGAACGTATAAATCGCGAATTTCGTCGATCGTATGCGTAAAAATCGCGAATTTTGCCGATCAGGCCCGAAAAAATTGCGAATTTTGCCGATCGGGCCCGTAAAAATCGCGAATTTTGCCAATCGGGTGCATTTAAATCGCGAATTTTGCCGATCGGGTGCGTGTAAATTGTAAATTTTGCCGATCGTCTGCGTAAAAAGGGCAAATTTTGCCGATCGGCCACGTAAAAGTCTCAAATTTTGCCCATCGGGTGCGTAAAAAGCATGAATTTCGCCGATCGGGCACGTAAAAATCGCGAATTTTGCCGATAGGGTGCGTATAAATCTGGAATTTCGTCGATCGTATGCTTAAAAATCGCGAATTTTGTCGATCGAGCCCGAAAAAATCGCGAATTTTGCCGATCGGGCCCGTAAAAATCGCGAATTTTGCCGATCGGGTGCATTTAAATCGCAAATTTTGCGATCAGGTGCGTGTAAATTGTAAATTTCGCCGATCATCTGCGTAAATAACCCAAATTTTGCCGATCGGACGCGTAAAAATCACAAATTTTGCCGATTATGCGCGTAAAAATCTCTAATTCCGCCGATTGGATGCGTAAAAATCATGAATTTCACCGATAGGGTGCGTGTAAATTGTAAATTTCGCCGATCGTCTGCATAAAAAGGGCAAATTTTGCCGATCGGACGCGTAAAAATCGCAAATTTTGCCCATCGGGTGCGTAAAAATCATGAATTTCGCCGATCGGGCACATAAAAATCACGAATTTTGCCGATTAGGCGCGTAAAAATCGCGAATTCCGCCAATCGGCGAGTAAAAATAGCGAATTTCGCCAATCGGGCGCGTAAAAACCGCAAATTTCGCTAATCGGGTGCAAAAAATTGCAAATTTCGCTGATCAGATGCGAAAAAAATTGCAAATTTCGCCGATTGGGCGCGTAAAAATCGCAAATTTTGCCGATCGAGTGCGTATAAATCGCAAATTTCGCCGAACGTGTGTGTAATAATCGTGAATTTCGTCAATCAGTAGGAAAAAACTATGAATATTGTCAATCGCGCATGGAAAAAAAATGCAAATTTTTCCATCCTTTCCAACAGAATTGGGTTAAGCTGACTAAGTAGGTGGTTGAGTATATTGAGCTAACCCTCCTTTTAAAATTAGCATTTTTATTAACTTTTAGGCCGACCCGAAACAAAATTTTGTCCACCCTAATATGGATGTTGGCTCTCGACAATCCAGTCATTTTTGTGACTGCCCCTCCTCTTATAAAGGTTGTGCACCCCTTTGATATCCACATTTTATGACTGAATATGTTAAGAAGTACAATTTAGAATAATATATGTTTCTCCTCCTCTCCACCTTCATTCATGAAAGCAGCATTTTTTTTCGGCACTGGCAATTTTTAAAGCTAAATTTATTCCTTTAAATAAGGTCAAGGAGTATTTTCACTCTTTGAAAATAATCTTAGCTATATCTCTTGTATAAATACAAACGTAAACTGCTGATATATCATTGCCAACAGAACTGAATACGTTGACAGGGAAAGAAGGAACCTAGGGGGCTAAATCTACCCTTCCGAAATTTATGTTTTTTTAATCTGATTCCCCCCCCCCCCGTCACACCTCCTCGAAACAAAAATTTTCTGATGGTGGCCCTCGACAACCCAGTCATTTTTGTAAGTGGCCCTTTGCTTAAAAAGGTTGTGCACCCCTAGTCTAGAGCCAATAACCATGCGCCACCAGCACCTCAAGCCGTTCTAAAACTCATTTCTTGCAAATGCAAGAAGACATGCCGTAAAAACTGTGAATGTAAAAAAACAGGCCTCAGCTGCTCTAATATGTGTCTAAACTGCGAGAGCAGTTGTAATAACATGCCTAATATTGAAATAGAAGAAAACGAGGATGCCCGGAATACCCTGAAGTACTTGAAGGTAATTATACATAAATCATTCCATTTCACATTTATTTTTTCATTCATTTTTAATTTGATGTGGTCAAAATATGTATCCCAATACACTGTGCATAACTACTTAGTTTTTAGACAATTAAAACTATGTCATTAATTATTTTTTAAAACCCTGATACATATAGTCCTGGTATACATATGTCCTGGTCAGTGGCGCACCCAGGATTTTATCATGGGGGGGGCCCGAGCATTGGTGGCGAAACAAAATAAAATTATTGGGGGGAAAATTTCTCTAGTTGTGATTGCAGTAGGAAATTACAAGGAGATTCTAATTAATCATCAAATTGCCGTTAATTAATTCAGTATTCAATAATTAATTATTTATTTTAATAAAAATGAAAATTAATATACTGAAAATTTAATTTAATTAATAATTAAAAAAATGAAAATATTGTTACACAATAAAATCTATTCTTTTTTTTTTACAAAGCTCTTGAATTACTTCAGTCGCAGTTACATTAATCTCTCTGTGTATATATAACAAAGCCAGCCCATTTAATCTTGATTCTGTCATAGTGGATCTTAAGTAAGTTTTTAAAATGCGTAAGGTCGAAAATGACCTTTCGCTGACGCAGGTTGTAACGGGAAGCGTTGCAAATATTTTTAATAATTTGTAGATGTTGGGGTACAACATTTTGTCACATTTCGAAACTGCTTCAATGGCATTCTTGCATCGAGTTATTGAAAGCGATTTTTCAAATTTTTTGTA
>OZ007594.1:209483889-209608889 GCA_963931845.1 Maratus michaelseni | reverse complement strand
ATATATATTATAAAATTATTCGAATCCGGCTTTCTCTCTCGCAAAAAACCGCTCGAAATCACATAATTTTAAACAAAATTAGAAGCATTTGAAATATTTAATTAAACTGAAATACAAAATTCAAAATCTTTAAATGGCTTGCGATCCAAATTTTGTCCGAATTTCATGAAACTTGACAGAAATATTTATTATACATACTTTAACAAAGCTGTGTATTGGATTAAGAATACAGTTATATTAAGTACCATAAAATGCGATGAAAAATGTTGTGATATTTTGATAAAAATCCAGTTCAAACCCAGAAAAGAAAAAAAAAACTTTTGTATTCAAAAGTTAGTGTACATAATTTTTTTTTTTGTGTTGTATTGTTAAATATTTTTAATATGAAGTCGAAGAAAAAATTGAAATTCGGTACGAATGGAGCATTTTTATTTTTTTTTTTTTTTTAAATAAGTGAAGAATATTAGGTAGATTTCTTAAGAAATACTACCTATTACATTCTCCCCTGTGTTGGAATTTCTGGAAAATTTTTGCAGATCTACGCCGATCATGACTCACAGAACCCAAAACCACCCCCAGTTCAAAAATTATATATCACTTTTTTATGGACACAATAACTTCAATAATTCTGTACAAATCTTTTCCAAACTGATACATAAAATCTCGGTCAAGTTCGTTAATTTGTAAAATCGAACCTAGGGGGAAAGGGGGTAGAAAGGAGGGCATTTTGTGAAAAAAGAAAAAAACCCATAACTTCTTAATTATGATACGTATCGAATCCGTTTAAAGTTATTATTACTTCTATAGGAAAAGGGCCAAAAATTTATGTATGACAGATTTTTGATATCATTAAAAATGGCCTCAAGGAGGTGAAAATATAGGAGTTTAAGAAGAAAAAAATTCATAACTTTGTCAGTTCACAAGATATCAAAGCCGCTTAAATTTATTATAAATCCTCTTAATATTATCTACAACTTTTATACTGACAATTTTTTTATAGGACCAACCCTTTTAACAAAAAATAAATAAATAAACAAATAAATAAATAAATAAAAAGAAATATATATATATGCCGGCTCCTCCCTGAGACACAGGTAGATTTCGAAGTGGGCGGTCCCAACTGCCGCATCATTTCAAAAAGGTCATTTCTTCTGAAATTCCCAATTAACAGGCGCCCCACGGTTTGCGTCTTCGAAATCTACCTGTGCCTGTAGGCCGAGCCATCAGGGATTTTTTTAAATTACATTTGTAAAGCAATGTTATTATTAATATTTATACAAAATCTCAAATAGAAATAAATTTTAAAAAGTTGTTTGAAAGTCCTCTGTCATCTTAAGGTTGTTCTCAAATGACCTGCTCAAGAATGCGAAACTTTCTGACTCATTTTTAAACTCAAAGGCATAAAATTGGCATTGAAGCGATTTGGAATCGAAATGAGTTTTCCATTTTTTGATGACTAAATTATTTATCCAGATATAAGTGATTCGTGTCACGTGACGACACGTTTTTTTCTTTCTCGTGTTCAAGCTCCAGAAATTCGGTTCAAAACGCCAACTTTGACAATATTTTCTGACTGAAAGATCTTCTGTCTTTACCAAAAAAAATGGAAAAGTTTTTCGATTATATGGTTTTTGAACAAGAATACCTGCAAATTGCATTCGTTTCCGAACAAAATGAATAAAATAAAGGTGTCCGAAAGTAGCCCCTTTGGATTTGAGAACAGCCTTAGCCTTAAGCGTGCTCGTCTTAATGAGGTTTCATTATATATCTTAATTACTTGCATATTCTACATATAAATGCTTGTTTTAACACATGATTATAATCGTTCATTCAAAATTAAAAAAAACAGAAATTTTAAAAATATGAAATGTAACTTACCAGAGAACTTTCCGAATTTAGATGCCGGCGCCAGACTCGATTGTTCGACCGAGTGAAAACTGAAAAAAAACATGTCAAAGGGTGTCATTTTTTGGCGGTGATCGCTTTCTTGGCAACTTTGTTTTCATTCTCGCAATAAAATAAACGTTTTCTAAAGCAGCACACATTTATGGGGAAAAACCTCTTAAAACGTCATCTTTTTTTTTAATTGTTTTTTATTGCATGGTACTACGGGGATTGTACTATGTATTATAGGGTCTTTTATAGGATTTTTTTACACACACGCACAAAAAAAAAAAAAAAAAAAAAAAAAAAAAACGAACGAACTTTGTTTCCATAAATATTTTAGATATTTTTCTAGTGTTTTCTCACTTTTCCTTTGGGGGGGGCCAGGGCCCCTTGGCCCCCCCCTTGGGTGCGCCACTGGTCCTGGTAGTATAATAGCTTTTTTGCTCCCTGATTTGGGGTCCAAAAGTGACCGATTCCTGAAATGAGCTGTAAAAGAGGGCTGATATTAAAAAGAGGTAAAAATAATGTTATGATAAAATGCTGTATGAATCTTAACTTAGTTATAATTAATTCCACCGTTTAAAAAAATATTATACACACCAGTTCTTCTCCGGAGCATAAGTTTCGATCCTCGGGACAAAAACGGCTTTTCGCGCCCGTATGCGTAAATAGCTATTATATAATTAATTTCTTTTTTTTAGGTGTAGAAGACCTAGAAGGCATACCCTCAGGAAACATGAAACCATTGGCCAAGAGGACTCGGTGTGACTGACAAGTTCCTTTCAATGTCCATAATAATTATTAATTAATATTGTATAAATACATAACTACCTACTTTACTATATTATTTAACATTAAACAGTTTACATACTAATCAATCGTGAATCATTTATCATTTTTTGTACCTATATAACCTAACATCAACGTTTTACATATCTGCACACATGTATAATGATGCATATAAGTTATATGCCTTTAATAAGGAGGTGGATGACTACTTCGTGCATTCGTCATTGCTTTTTTCATAATTATTCAAGGTCCAAGAAAATTACTTGCACATAAATTGTAGAGAATTTTATCTATTTTTTTAAAGCATAGTACCGTAATTTCCGGCGTATAAGCCGCAGCTCAAAGAGTCGTTTTTCGACCCAGAAATATTATTCTATAAAATGTAACTTAAAAGATCGCTGTAAATATTTAACTACAATTATTGAATAAAATTTCTGGGTCGAAAAACGACTTTTTGAGCTGCGGCTTATACGACGGAAATTACGGTATAATGTATACAGTGAAATGTTTATTTTTAGGCCTTATGAACAGAAAGGCTTTAAAAAAATGTGTTTTTTGCTATTTTCCGAAAAGTACTGTTTTTCGACGATTTTGCCTAGTTTTACTTCCTTTACCTAATTTTTACCTCTTTTTAGAAAATTGTAGCACCTCTTAGAGTAAGAACTCCCCGGAGGAGGAGCAACTTTGACTCATGAAAGTAGGTGGAGCTGCTCCACTGCTCCCAACTTCCACTGGTGCCGGAACCGCACTTTCCCCCTACTTTAAATGCATAAAATATAGTCAATCATATAATCTTTAATATAAATGATGGTTAATATTTGCGTTAAATGGTTTGTTTCCATGTTACATCGACATACAGTGCCGTAATTCCCTTTTTTTACAGTTTTTGTTTTTAATACCCATTTTTGCGGCACTCTCACGGCTAAACCATTGATCATAGAAAAAATCTTTTAATACATAAAATGTAGGAAATTTTATTCTCTTTAACTCATATACTGCCGACTTTCACGCAAAATGCACAATTTTGGAGTTATTTTGAAAAAAACGAAAAAAGTCCGTGTTTTTACAGGTTTTTTGTAAAAAAAACAAATTTGCCGAACGAAATTTTGTTGGAAAACTTCAGATTCGTATTCAGCACCCCAAAAAACATAAAATAAGCCACTAAAAACAATTACACCAGAATTTTCCACTTCAAGCACTTTTTGAGCACAATTTGACTGGACTATAATGCATATACCTGGTAAGTAAATCAGAAGAAAAGTGAATTAAGAAATAGAAATATCAGGTTTTAAAAACTTATTCTATGAAAACACATTTTTAAACTTCTTATAAGAAATGTTTTATAAGTGCGTTTTGATGAATTTGAAAAGTTCAACGTTCTTACACAAGTAATAATAGTTTTTTATTCTTAATTTGTAAAATAATCAAGAATAATACATTCAATAAACAATTGCAGCCTTTCACTACAATACATTTCTGAATTCTTCAATACCATCATACACATATATGTCAAAATTTATTCCTCAGTTAAATGCAACATTTTATAATTAAGCTCAGCGGAGGGAAAGCACCAAGTGGTATGCAAAAAAAAAAAAAAAAAAAAAAAAAACCTTAAATGTTAAAATGCGTACCACAACTGAAAACGCACTTCCAACAATTACTTTTGATAGACAGTACTCAAGCCAAATTCTTTTGTGTGTATTTGTGAAAAATCGACAAATTCTATGCATACCATAATTCTACAGTAAGTGCGTCTTGTAGCACACCTCAGTGATGTATATTTTAAATGTGTTTAAAATAATGAAATATCATTGAAATACACCGCAAACGATTTTTCCTGATACTACACCAAAATGTAACGGAATTATTTTGTGTGTCCCTGTAAATGAACCGTAAGTGCTACATATTTCATTTTCAATACAGAACATGCCATAATAAACCTGAATAACATCATTTACATGAAAATCCGAGTATATTTACGTGAGTTAGAACACTGTCAGACGGACAGACAAACCAAATTCATAAGAAAAACGAATATATATATTTAAAGCAATTAAAACGTTTTATATTCTTTTGCCAATAATCAGTCGTTAGCCCAGTTTAATAAAGAAATAATTATTATAATTTCTAAAGTTGCCCCTCCCCTTAAAAAAAAGATTTATTTATAGATGTACATAACTTTTATTTTGGATAGAAAACAAATACTATCGATGGTAATTGAAATCTCAGAAATACTCTTTTGATTCGCTTCGATGTCGAAAAATATTTAAGTTCAATGGAAAAACAATGATTGTTTTTTAAAGTGAATAGTCTTATAAATATTCTAAAAATGTCTTAACGTTAAAAATTACTAATTGGGAGTTAAAAATCATTGATATTATACATTTTAAAACATTCATGAAGGCTTCAAATCAGGGTACGCAAAAATCATAATTTTGTTTTTTTTAAAAAAGGGATTTATTTCATTTAAATCATATATTTTTTTGTTATTTAAATCGGATTTTTTTAAATTTTAAATTATTATGTTAGAAAGTTAACTTTTCTACACATTATACATATAAATTTAGCAAGAATGCTTGATGATTTTTTAAATTTTAAATGCAAGTACCATATGAAAACTAATAATTATAAATTAATTAATTTTTAAATGGATGAAAATATGTGAAGAAAAGAAAAACAGATTTTTTTTTCCTTTTTGCAATATTAGATAGTATTTGTCAGCATATAAGATATGTCCTATTTTTAAAAAATATTTAAATGTGTAAGTGTAAAATATATAAAATATCTAAAATCTTTTGAAATTGCATTTCTCATAAAAAATATGCATATATACACATTGGTTAATACAATTAATTTTAAATATATGACATAAATGTTCAAGGTTTTTCTCAAAAGATTAAAGTTAAAAAATATAACAATTAATAGTATTTTAGAGTCACCTCCATTTTCATTTCTAATTTTATTAATACCTGATATTGAAAGTCAATGGAAAGAAATTACTTTGTACTTTTGTTACTACTTGTTACTTTTTTGCCTTGGTGACTTTTAATAAGTAGATATATTGAAATGAAAAATAGACGAATACTTTAGAAAATATGAAAAATGTATTATTTTTTCAAAACACTCAAGGGTTTGGAATGCAAGCAGGCTTTGTATAATAAAAACAATTTTCCTGCTTTTTCATTCCCCACTTTGTTTCTAAGTTTTGAATGTCCTATAAACCGTAAGTAGAAAATAGTCCTTAATACAGAGTTGCTTTATTGCTTTTTCACCTGACATTTCACAAAAACTTGACTTGAAATGGGCTCTCCACCTCTCCGAAAGAGACATTTCGAATACAGTATTTTGCTCAAAAATAAAATCATAAAAAGCATCTGCCTTAGCTAGGAATCTCATGATTAAAGTTATAAAACTACTAGTAAATTTATTCTTCTTAGAAAATTTAAAAAATATATATATATTTCCGATCTCAGTCAAATCGCATCTTTTTTAATTCATCATGCATGCTCTTGACATTTGCTGCAATACCTGTGACAAGGACAAGGCTACCAATAAAACAGTTACATTCAGCTTTGCACTTTAATATTACTTCATGAGCAATTTTTTAAGGTATATTCGGTTCTGTGTGAATTTTCTTATGTGTCAATAGAATCCACAAGATACCAATCCTTGCTGCATTTGGTGACGAAGTATTGAAACAAGCTATTGTTAGAAAGAAAACATTCAAAATTCATTCAAAAATTGATCAGCTATAAAGATCTGTAGATTGACAGTATTCATCCTCTTTATTTTGCCTTTCTGTGCTGTTACAGCGTGTGACACAGCCATGGATAAAACAATTGCAAGATATTTAAAAATAAATATTAATATTGATTTATCAAACAAATTACAACAATATCATGTTAAATAGCATCTAAGTGAAATATATAAGGGTAATAATGGCCTTTTTAATAATGCCATATTAATGACCAAATGAATTTTGGGCCACTTTTGTTCTGGAAATGCCATCAGGATAACCTTTTTGTAATAAATACTGTTCTATCATTAGTTAGAAGAAAAAAAAAACAATATGTACAGATTGCAAATATAAAATTTAAAATTGAGAATTTTAAAAAAAGATTTCAGAGAAGCGGAGATTTTTTTTTTTTTAATCCAAATAAATAACATGTGGGTCGCTTAAATTTTATTATAATCTAAATCAAAGCAAAAATACATATTTCAGCAGAAATTTTTTTAAATATTGATTTAAATCAATCACCCTTAGCATTCTACATATTCTCTGCCCCCTATGAGTATGATCGCAAAGACCCGTCCACACCTGGTAGACTCTAAAAACACATTAATTTGGTGGAATAATTTGTTAGAGTGGAATCTCGTTTCCGTATTTTGATTTGTAAAATATCCCTCATTTTCTTTCCAGATAGAAAATTTTCGGGTAAAAAGGAAGCCCTGTTACCGCAATCATTTACGGAGTTCGAATTCAGGCTATCTTTCTTTTAATCTACGTCTTTCTCCCTTCTTTGACCTTAGGAGGGAGTAAGCGAGCGGCTTGGGAAGTCTCCGTTCCTTCACCCTTTTAAATTTCGAATTTTTAGAAAACTGTTCTAAGTGAGCATTTGCGTCTTAAAAGTAGTAGCCATGACAAATTTCAAGTTTCTATAACATTTCCATAGAAAGCGTAATTTATAACGCTTTTACCCTTTGAAATTTCGATTTAAAAAAAAAAAAACGTTCTCAGCTAGCATTTACATCTTAAAAGTAACCACCATGCCAAATTCCAGGCTTCTATACAAACTGTATCACATAAATCGCAATTTTAAAAATATTTTTGCTCCTTCACCCTATTAAATTTTGAATTTTTAGAAAACTGTTCTAAGTGAGCATTGGCGTCTTAAAAGTAGCAGCCATGTCAAATTTCAAGTTTTTATTCTTAACAATTCCATAGAAATCGTAATTTAGAAAGTTTTTAGAACGCTTTTCCTTCATTCCACCCTTTTAAATTTCGAATTTTTTAGAAACTGTCCTTAGCATTTTTATCTTAAAAGTAACCGTCATGCCAAATTTAAAGTTTCTAGTGCTTTCAGTATCACAAAAATCGTAATTTGGAACATTTTTTTTCTTCTGCACCAGTTTAAAACAGTGTTGTATGTGCATATGTCTTAGCAAGCATTTACTTCTCAAAAGTAACTATCATACCAAATTTCAAGTTTCTAACCCTAGCAATATCACAGGAATCCCAATTTTAGAACTTTTTTGATCTTGCACGTTTTAAATTTCAAATTTTTTTTAGAAACTGACCCTCTGAGAAACTGACCCAACTGAACCTCTTAAAAATAACAGCCATGTCAAATTTCAAGCTTCTGTCCTTAACAATTCCATACAAATCATAATTTAGAACGTTTAGAACGCTTTTCCCTCATTTCACCCTTTTAAAATTCGACTTTTTTTCTTAACCGTTCTTAGAGAACATTTACATCTTATAAGTAACTACATTGTCCAATTTTAAGTTTCTAGTTCCATCAGTATAAAAAAAATTGCAATTTTAGAACGTTTTTCGCTCCCAGCGCCCCCTGGAGTTAGTGGCACCGACATAAAATATAGTCTATGTTGGAGCAGGGATTACCACCATCGCTTTTGAAATTGTTTCAGTAATTCCAGGCCCGTTCCGGGGAGAGGTTTTGCTGTATGTAGGTAGGGAACTTCTGCAGGAGATTTTATCACCCCTGCCTCACGGTTGGTGCTCCTGCAGGTGATTTAGTCCTTTAGTTCCAGAGATTACCTCCTACGAACAAACAAACGTTACTTCTTTATAATATTAGTATAGATTTAAACATAAAGCTTAGACATTTCAAAAAGGGAAGGAGGGGGGAGGAATCGGTATTATTAATTAACGTGACTTATCAATTTTTGGTACATTTATCGAGAAGAGTTCTATCTTTAACAACATTTGTAAAGCAGCAACAGGAATAGAAATTAGAATCAGAAAGTTCGGCGTTAATAGCACCTAACAATTTTATCTTAGTTGCTAATAAGTGAATGCCCGACCCTGCCCGCGGCTCGGGTCGGGTTGGTGTTAGTTGTTTTCGTTGCGGGTCGGATTGATTCTAAAAATGTTCCGGGCTGAGTTTTGATTCAATCGATTGGCTTTGATTGCGAGTCGGTTTGTCTTAACCCGATTTTTCTAAAGAAAATCCAAAATATTGTTTCAGATGAAAAACTATATATTTGAATATGGATGAGCTTTTACAGGTTTATTTTCTTACATAAACGAAGAAATTAATATTAAAAATATGGTTATAGAACATTTTGTTTATAATTGCATTGATATATTTTCTTTGATTTCGAGTTTCGGGTCGAGCTCGAGTTGAAGAATTTCGGGTTCTTGTCGGGCTCAGATTAACGAAATTTTTTTGTCGGGTTGCAGGTTAGCGAAAATTATTTTTGTAGGGTTAAGGATTGATTTTAAATTTTCTGGTTCGTGTTGGTATCATTCGGCCCTCGCGGCACTCTAACACGCATGCCAACAACTTCATACTCTCCTAGCCTGCATAAAGATTTTAAGCATTGTTACTTTGTTGTGACATTGTTACTTTTATTCTGACATAGTACACTCACATTTCCTTAAAATATGGTTTTTGATTAAAAATTGCATTGCAAATTAGTGTTGCACAAAAATAAAATGCCGCATTATATGATATTCAACAATGATTATAAAAAGTAAGTAGTACCAAAAAAGATAAAGTATGATTTCTCCGTACGGGAATATTTTATATTTATGGTTAAAAAGCAAAATTGAAATTAAAATATTTAGAAGAAAAAGACGCCATCGATCGATCGAAGCAGTGGTGTTTCACGAATAGAATAAAATATATCTTTGTTATATTAGATTAAATGGTATTGTAAATGCATTCAATTTATTTTTCTTTGTTCCATGTTTTTAAAGAAGCGGATGACGTCATCTTCTAATGCAGTTAAAATACGATTGTTAGTTTTTCTTTTTTCGAGCGTGCATTTTGCTATCTTCAATCAGTTTTTATTATAACTTTGATGGAATAAATGAGACGATATTCTGACTTGACTAATGTTGATTGCAGATATTTTTATCCTTCATTTTTCTTTAGAAGTTTGAACCTATATCTACAAAATATTAAATATTGATAAAATATATATATATATTAGACTGCAGTGCAAAATCCTCGCACGGGTTCACCGGTGTCATTTTATTCTAGTATTTGATACAATTTGTCAATTGTTTAAATTTTAAATTGGTTCAAGGTACAAAATCTAACATGTAAAAACTAACAGCAAAATAGAATTTATTTTAAGAGATTACCGTATATACTCGCGTATAAGTCGACTCGCGTATAAGTCGACCCCCTAACTTTTAAATTCAAATTCTGCAAAAAATAAAAAATCGGCGTATAAGTCGACCCCCTAAGTTTTTACTTCAATTTTGCATAATATCAAGCCAAAGATTTCATTTTATCCATATGGTAGGAGATAATCGCCAATGCGAAAAAGTGGTAAGTAAACAAAAACAAATCAATGAAATATTTTTTAATGATAAATTATTATTTGTATAATTTAAATATTATTTTATTATTTTTACACAGAAAAAGCCTGAATTTTGGCAGTATTTGAAGTTTTTTTTGTTGTTGTTTTAATTGGCTCGCGTATAAGTCGCCCCCTCCCCCCCCAATTTGCTTGACAAAAATTGTCAGAAATTCTTCGACTTAACGCGAGTATATACGGTAATCAAATTATAAATCCTAAATTAATATAAAAATTTAAATTTTTCATGCATAAAATAGTTCGAATATTACAATCCAGATGTTAAATACCTACGGCAGGGAATTACAATACCTTCGTAAGCAGAGAGAGAAGAGATAATTAAGTGATTTCAGTGAGTATATTTGTTTCAGGTAATATAAAACACAATTAAGATGTCAAGAAAATGTAATATATTTTAGTATAATTAAATTAAGGATTTTTTTTTTTCCTTTTTGAAATATTTCCTCCTCAAATGAAATCTTTGGCGCCTTTATTACTCTGGTGCCTGTGTGCGCTGTACACATTGTACACTTCAGGGTGACACTATGGATGATAACTACAGGGCTCTTTTTTTAGTCCAAAAGCTTTGCAACTGGTGAAGGACACTTGCCACACAGGGTAAAAGTTTTGGTGAAGGGTTGACTGACGCCAGTGAAGTTGCCAAAGACCTTAGATGTTGAAACTGTATTTAAGATTTGGAGTAAGTTCTTACGCAAAAAGAAAATTATTTGATTATAAATCTATAGATGAATCTTTGGCAAATTCAAAAGCAGCCTTTTGAATGCAAGGTTGCAAGGCTTAATCAAGTGGTAGATAAAACAATAATATCGAAATTTATTTGGATTCTTCTGAAAATTTCAGTACCTGTTCAAAGTTCAGGGACACCATAAGAAAATCTACAGCAGATCTGAAAATCGGATTGGCATAGTAGAAATAACCCCCAAAAGATCCTATCTGTCGGATTAGATGGATACTGTAACGTTCAAAAAAGTAGAAGACTTGTACGTTGTACGGCCGACAACACTATTTATTAAACATTACACTCAGCACACTTTCTTAGCACATTAACGGTTACATGCGACAATTAAGCAACATTTAGTTTGTTAAAGTTTTTCACGGTGGGGCTCGGTTCTTGGGTTCGCTTTCCGAGTTAACTTCACGGCAAGATAAACGCCGTTTTCTCCGTGATTTTCTCTCAACGAGAGAATCTTTTCAGCAACCACTCTCTAAGAGTTTGCTATGAAATCCCCAAAAGCCTCTCCTGGCTAGCGTATATATTAGGTACAGGAATTTCAAGTGTTTGTAATAATCTGGGAACAAAGTCCTTATAGTCCAGGGGAAATGTACCAAAAAAAGGCGTTACCTTACAAAAGGTCGGGTAGAAGATTTTTTTTTTCTGACTTGTATATACTGAGGCCAGCATGTAAAAACCGAATTATCCAACAAAATTTCTCAAGGGAGAATTTTCTGTGGCCAAAAAACAACAAAATTTTGAGACATTTTTTGTTGTTTTTTAAATATCTCGAGACCCGTTGTCGTAATGTATTATTTGTATATTATAATCTTAAAGAAGACAAAATTCTCTACAGCTTTCGTATTTAAAACTTTTTTATACACTCAATAGGAAACGCAGTACGACATTTCAAAATTAAGACAATTTTTTCAATTTCCTTAAAAACCGTGAAAAACGTAGTTTTGTCCCGATGTTTCTAATGTTCCCCACGGATTTAATCAGTGGCGCACCCAAAGGGGGGCCGAAGGGGCCCTGGCCCCCTCCAAAGGAAAAGGGAGAAAAACCTATAAAAATACCTAAAATATTTACGGGACCAAAGTTCTTTTTTTTTTTGTGTGTGTGTAAAAAGTTTCCATAAAAAGCCCCTAAAATACACGGGTCTCCCGTGTTAGCATTCAGTTAAAAAAAAAGATTTTTAAGAGGTCCCCCCCCCCCCTTTCATTAATGCATGCTGCTTTAGAAAACTTTTATTTTATCGCCAGAATGAAAACAGAAATTCGCCAAAAAAGCGACACTTTTTCCAGTGCCTTATTTATGACAGGGCATTCGGGGAACGGGCACAGGGCCCTCGATTTTTAGGGGGCCCAAATGCTACTGAAGATTTTTCAATTATTTGCCAAAATCTGATGAAGTTTTAACTATTAAAAAACAAAATTAATATAGAAAACTCTATTTTATTTTTTTTATTAAAAAACGTTATTATATTTTTAACATTATCACTTTTTAAGGATTACATCACTCACGTTCAATAATCCTCCTGCTCATGTTAATTCTATGAGAGAATTTTTTTAAATAAATCTTTTGCATTTCAATATCTTTTTACTTTTTTTTTCCATTGGATAGTTGAGGTTGATCTCTACAAAAGCCGTTTTTTTAATTTTTCGATTTTGTTTACAGGTTTTTTATTCAAATACTTTCACTTTCGAAACAGATTTCAAAAGATCGAAAAATCGTCAACGAGATACTAAAGATTATGAAGATGTTATAAAAACTTTTACTGCTAAAAGACTGAGAAGAAAATTTATAAAAACATCATTAAATATCCCAAAATTTTTAAAGTCAGTAGTGGCTATCTTAATAAGTAGTTTCAATAATATTTTCTTTTATTCAAGGCCACCGTAAGCATAGGTGCCCAGGGCCCAAAAATTTGTAAATCGGTCCCTGACTTTGAAAGCTGAAACATGTTTGTTTCAATTTTTACTCGATTGAACAATGGAGTCCGGCGTCTAAATTCGAAACGATTCAGATGTAATATAGTTTCAGTTTGGATCATTATAATACGAAATCCTCACTTGGTTCGGTTGCATCCTTACCAATTATTTTTCATTTTACTTGAACTTAGAATACTACACAGAGCTATACACGAGTATACAAAAGTTCTCTTGTAAGTTATATTTCATATTGTTAAAATTTCAAACTTGTTTTAATATCTTGAATGAACGATTATAATCATGTGTTGAAACAAGCATTTGTTTGTAGAATATGTAAGTAATTAAGATATACAGGGTGTTTTTTTTTTAAACTGACGCTGTTCAAAGCCGCCGGTAGCTCGTTCTAATAACTGGATTGGCACAAAATTTTATAAATGGAGTAAGAAAACCACGGGAAAAAAGATTCCAACAAAAACAAAAAATTAGTTCCAATCATCGCCGATAGGGGGAAATTTGGTGCTGTACATTGAAAGAAAACATCAGAAACAGACAAAATTAATAATTTGGATAAAATGCCATGCTTTATTCATCCTATACACTTTCCCGACGAGGAATTCGACCACATTCAATGTGACCACCGTTCTCTTGCACCACACCTTGCATTCTTTGTACAACATTTTCAGCGTAACATGTCACATGGAATAGCCCTTACTGCATGTATTATGTTGTCTTTTAAGATACTCAGATTTGTTACTCCCCCAAGATAGACTTTCAATTTCAAATAACCCCAGAGCCAAAAATCGCATGAAGTTAAATCCGGAGACCGGGGCGGCCAGACATATTGAAAACAACGACTGATAACTCTTTGGTCAGTGAAGTGATAGCGCAACAGCTGCTGTACTTTTACACCAATATGTGGTGGTGCACCATCCTGCATAAAAATGATCTAATCCAGACATTGTCTCTATTGAAGTTGTGGAATGACAAAACTAGTCAGCATATTATGATATTTTTCTGCGTTAACGGTACACGTCACTGGTCCTGTCGCAGTTATGTTCTCAAAAAAAAAGAATGGTCCAAGGATGAATTCAGCTGTAAAGCCACATCAAACAGTGAGCTTTGATGAATGTAATGGAGTTTCTAGAACTGTATGAGGTTGCTCAGTGGCCCAAATTCTACAGTTATGAGTATTAACAGACCCATTCAGATGAAAATGGGCCTCATCTCCCCATAAAATTATCCACGGGAAAGCATCATCGACTTCCATTCTTGCAAGAAATGTCAGTCGTTTATCGTAATCATTGGGTTGAAGTTGTTGCAAGCAGCTAATCTTGTATGGATAGTAGTGGAGAATTCGCCGCAAGACTTTCCATACAGTCAAAACATTTAAATCCAGTTCTCGCGCAACACCCCGTGCGCTGCTACTACAAACACCAGAGGTACTCTGTGACCTATCGTTGATCGCAGTTGCAACATCCATTATCACTTTTCTGACACCGGTTTACGTCCTCTGCCTGGCCGAACTGCTAGCGAGCCTGTTTCTTCGAATTTCAGAATTATCGCGTTCAATGCATTAACGGATAAAGGTCCTTTCGGCAGTTTATGGCGTGTTCTAAATAAACGAAGAGTGGCTGGTGCATTGCACTGGTTACAGTAATAGAACTTCACAAGTAATGCGCGCTGCGGTAACGTGAGATTCATTTTCAACCTGAGCTGAAATTGTTTCTCGGAGTTTTTCGCATGCATTTATAGCTTAAACTATTGGCGCTACTGTCACTTGCGTAAGCAAAAATTTGCATTTTCATTTATTGCCCGTATTTTATGCTAATTCTCAGTTGCATAAATTACCACAGCGCCACATTTCCCCCTATAGGCGGTGATTGGAACTAATTTTTTTTTGTTGGACTCTTTTTTCCCATGGTTTTCTTAGTCCATTTATAAAATTTTGTGTCACTCCAGTTACTAGAATGAGCTACCGGCGGCTCTGAATAGCGTCAGTTTAAAAAAAAATTCCTGTACATTGAAACATCATTATGGCGAACCCGCTTAAGGCTGTTCTCAAATCCAAAAGGGCTACTTTCAGACACATTTTTTAAATTCATTTTTGTTCGGAAACGAATGAAATTGCCAGACATTTGTCCGTAAAGGCAGAAGATCTTTCAGAAAATAATGTCGAAGTTGGCGGAAGCAGTAGGGGCATCTGCCCTTTCCAAGACTAGAGGCAATGCCTTTACAAGAATTAACTATGATGTCCTAAAATAGATTAAATTCTTTATTAATTTATTAATACCCATAACATTCTGACTGACGAGTTAAATTTAAATGAATCAGTCCAATCCACTAATTCATCTCGTTAAGAATATTTTGGATATTTTCCTTGAACTTACCTTTAGGTCTGACAGTTAGATAGATAGAAATAGGAAATTCTATAAATGTTTGTTTAGGAGCTCTTTAAATATTTAACTTCTACACTTTCAAAAATTAGCAGTTTTTAAAATTATTAAATTTTAAGTATAATAATTTTTTTTCGTTAAAAATAAATAATTAATTATTAAATACTGAATTAATTACGGTAATTTGATGATTAATTAGTGTCTCCTACTGCAATCACAACTAGAGAAATTTTGCACCCACTAATTTTATTTTGTTTCGCCGCCAATGCTCGGCCCCCTCCATGATAAAATCCTGGGTGCGCCACTGGATTTAATCATGGATGTCAACTTCTACATATTGATAGCTGTAAATTATCTGTTATTTGCACACCCTCTTACGGCCTTTCAAAAATGAGGCTATTTTTCCAACTTACGTACCCGCTGGTTACAGAGAGAGTGGGTATGGGGAGGAGAGGATGGGCGACAAAAAACTAACTGGGTAAAAGAAAAAATACCTCTAGAGCAGGGGTTGGTACAAAATATGGTACGCATACCAGTACTGGTACGCGAAGCTCAGGCTACTGGTACGCAAATTCCCATACTAGTGCATGGAATAAAATACAGAATGCATCATATTACAGTAACAGTATATGAATCAGTTTTTGCCAATATGTCATTAAGTATTGTGGGTTTTTTTCCCTATACCAAAACACTGTATTTTGATATTATATGCATTATTAAAATTTAATGGTGATAATACTTTTTACTTGAATGTTATTATGAAGCAGTCAATCTTAGTACCAATTCAGTAATGTAATCATTCATTTTTAAATACAATAAAACCTGCTATGACGGAAACAGAAGACCGAAGATATATTTCGTTTTAGTCAGGTTCTTTTTTTAGAGGTTTTTCTATATTAGCTTTACGTTTGTTACCTAGGGGTACGCGGAAGTATGAACTTATTATTTAGTGGCACGTCGGTCTAAAAGTTTGGGAACCCCTGCTGTAGAGGAACACGATCCTGATATAGCTTCTATTCAGGATAACTGAATACTAATAATCCTACAACAGTCCCATCAAAGAGACAAAAACATTGCTAAATATCCCGTAGAAATTATTATTAAAATACATTTTTTCATTTAGTTTATGCAGTCATATAGCGTACCTTACTTTATTGTGTAGGGAAAGTGGACTTGAATGAGGTAGGGGATGAATGTAACAACAGAAATGTTTATATGATCTACAGTCATAAATAACTTGGCATTTCATTTGATAAATGGTAGCACTGAGATCATTCAACAGATATAGTTTCAAAACAGTACATATTACAGAAGATTAGAATATTCCACAAAGTATATTTTTCAACAACCAAAGTAAGTTTTTCTGTTTGAGCTATAAGACATTTAATAGATAAAATCTTAAAATTTTATATATTTTTGCACGCTAAAATGTTATAATCTCTTGTTATAATTATATAATAAAAGTGGAAAAATATAAACAATATTTAGTAAAACTAATATTTTGAACAATTTTATGAAAATTGTAATCTGAAATATTTTATTGATAGATTTTTTTTTTATTTTACAATAGATATAAATACATAATATTAGTTAATGAAATAATCTGCTGTCATTTTTATTGTAGGTATTTTATAAGGTAAAAGTATTTGTTACATAAGATATTTATTTTTTGAGTTCCTTCTTTTATATGGAACTACAATTCAATGTTTGCTATACTTAAAACAGTAAAACATTAAAACATTTGTCATCAATAATTGGTAAATAAAATATACCATTGTACTATAGAATAAAATGTTTATGGAATAAAATGAACAATATGTATGCATTATAAAAATAATTATTAAAATTAAACAAGATTTTTTTCATTGAAACTGACGTGCCAATAAGTTACTAAATGCTGAAATATTCTTTTAAACAATACTTTAAAAATAACAATTGTATATACTTAAAGTTACTGTCTAAATATGAAAATTGTCTCTGTCATCCACACTCTCCCCTACTTGCTAAATTATATAGATTTATTGAATATAAAATATGTCTGTTATGATTAAAATGAAGAAGAGGGTGTGCAAATAATAAATACTTTTCTGTTGTCAATATGTAGAAGTTGACGTACATCATTATATACGTAGGGAACATTGAATCATCGGGACAAAACTACGTTTTCGACTGTTTTTATGGAAATCGAAAAAAATGTCTTATTTTTGAAATGTCGTACTGCGCTTGCTATTGAGTGTATTAAAAAGTTGTAAATATGAAAGTTGTAGAGAATTTTGTCTTCTTTAACATTGTAATTAACAAATAATACGTTACGTCAACGAATCTCGAGATATTTAAAAAACAACAAAAAAAATCCCAAAAATTTGTTGTTTTTTCGCCACAAAAAATTCTCCCTTAAGAAATTTTGTTGGATAAATCGGTTTTTCCATTCTGGCCTCATCATATATAAGTCGGAAAAATAAAATCTTCTACCCGACCTTTTGCAAGGTAACATGTACATTTCCCCTGGACTATTAAAGCAGTTACAGATGTAAGCGAAATATCTGGAGGCACGGCAGTGCCTCCGCCAAGTCGAGAAAGCACAGCCGTAAGCATACTTTTCTGGAAGCAACTCAGGCCACTTTTGACCCCCCCATATCTCCGCGCTGGAGTATCCCAAAAATTTTTAACTTCAATTATAGAGAGTATTTGGCACACAGGACCAAATTTTAAAATTACAACTTTCTGTCTTTTCTAGTTCAGGCGATATATGAACTCAAACATTCGATTTTTTGTCACTTCTTACTCACTCGTTCACGCGTCATCAAAAAGATTGGGTAGATCCCGTAGCCCCAGAAACTTGACATTTGGAAAAAAGGTAGTGTTTAGGATACAAAGAAAGGAAAAATTATAAAATCCAGAAAATTCGAGAAAAAAACATTCGAAAATTCAACAAATTCCATCAAAATTGAAAATTGAAAATAATACGATCTTGTAGTCTTGGAAACTTAAGATTTGGTGTGAAGGTAGTGTTTAACATCCAGAAAAAGAAAACATCAAAAACACCAAAAAAATCGAAAGCAAAATTGAAAAAATCGAAGAAATTGAAAAAAACCGAAAATTTGAAGACAATCCGATTTTGTTGCGCTAGAAAATTCAAATTAGGAATAAAGGTAGTATTTAGGATACAGAAAAAGGAAAATTAAAAAAATCCAGAAAATTCGAAAAAAAAAATAAAAAAATTCGAAAAAAATTGAAAAAATGAAAATAATTTGATACGATAACGCTCGTATTTATAAATTAATTTGGATGAAACTAATTGTGTGTATTAAGCTCACCAATGCCTCGACCGAGTTCGTTGGCCAGCTTGGTCCGCCATCTTGTTTCAAGATGGCGGCCACGGAAAATTTTAAAACTAAAATAAATATACAAAAAAGTTAAAAATTCAAGTTTATTTTTTAATTAGGTGTTAGGACTTGATACAAGGATTCCAGAGCATTTTTTGTTTTACCTCTATCTTAAAAATTGGCTGAGATAGAGCAGTTTGAATTTCTAGGGTGGCTGACATTTTGAAACAAAACAGCACATTACAAAAAACCAACGATAAATTTATGGTCAATAATGGTCAAGCAGGTGCAATCCTGAATGAATACTCCGTGTTATTATAACTGTAACTTTGACTTCGAAATTTTGATACGTTGCATTTTCTATTTGTTGATATTTTTGAACTATGATTTACGCTAAGTGAAATGTTGTTGTTGAAGAGGGATTTTCCATGTAAATCCGAAACGTCCAATTTTAATATGTTTTTAATGTTTTATGAAAGTGTATTGTAATGTCTGTAATTTTAATGATTTTAATATAAATTTATAAGTTTTAGTGAACGCGATTTCTCGCAAATTATTTTCTTTCATTGTTGTAATCATTTTCCCAATCATACGCATAAAACTATATATTCATATCCATTAGCGCCAAATTCTCGCCAAACTTGGCGACAATTGGCGAAATCTCGCCAAATTTGGCGACTAAAATAAGTCTTCATAAATGAAGCCAACTTGGCTATAGCTCAATAATTTGGCGAATTTCTTATTCAAATTCAGTGTAAACGAATCTTTTGTAAACGGTTTATTTGCATTTTAACTTGCTGTTTTCGAGTAACATAAAAAATGAGTAATAGTTGCACTGAGATCTTACGTTGTTTTATAAGTGGCACTGCTGGTACTGGAAAGAGCTTCTTAATTAAAACTTTGGAAGTCTGGGTCCAAACTCACTTAAATAAGAAAGTGGCCATCACTGCTCCAACAGGAATAGCAGCATTCAATGTAGACGGATTGACAATTCACAGACTTCTACAATTACCCGTGGAACGTAAACAAACTCCAAAGTATAAACCACTCTCAGATGAGGTACTTCAAGTTCTGAGATCAGATTTAAAAGACGTGGTGTTGTTCATTATAGACGAAGTATCGATGATTTCGAATGTCACTTTGATATACATCCATTTACGTCTGTCTGAGATATTTGATACCAGTGATGAACAAGATGGGTGGTTCGGCAAAAAACATATTCTAGTCTTCGGAGACCTATTACAACTTCCTCCTGTTAGAGAAAAATCTCCTTTCGAAAAGTTAACTAATGCTGAAGTTAATAAGCTGATAGGCTCACTTAGTATGCCAAATCTGTGGGTTGAGCTGTTTACTTATGATGAGCTTACCCAAAACATGAGGCAACACCACGATTCCATATTTTCTGAAATTCTGAAAAGGATTAGAGTTGGAAAAACGACACAAATGGATCGTGATGTATTGTCTAGCCGATTGATTCCTCTGCATTCTAAGTCAAACGAAAGGAGATTGCTAGAAATATCACAATATCTCTCTGAACTACCCAAAGATACAGTTTGTTTACTGCCAACAAAAAATATGTGCCAGAAATTAAACACTGCCATGTTAAAAGCCATTCCTCAACCAGAAATAAAACTTACAGCTGTAGATAGTTTAGATTGTCCCAAGTATCTTTCGAAAAGTGCACGTGAATGTATAAAACAGAATGAAGATGACGCTTCCATGACAGCAGGTTTAGAAGAAACAATAGTGATAAAAGTAGGAGCAAGAGTGATGTTGAGAAGGAACATTGATGTGAGCTTGGGATTAGTAAATGGTTCCATCGGTGTTGTGCAAGGCGTAAAAATAGATCCGGATGATAAGAAGAAAGTTAAGAATGTAATAATAAAATTCAGCAACGGACTTATTCATGAACTCGCTCCAGTCAAAACTAAATTTGAAATAATTAATAGAGCATATGTTTATCGCGAACAATACCCAATATGTTTGTCGTATGCTATAACTATACATAAAAGTCAAGGACTTAGTTTGAATAGCGCATTTATAGACATAAGCTCTTCGGTATTTTCGTGTGATCAAACTTACGTAGCACTATCAAGAGTAACAAGTCTGGGCGGACTGCACCTAATTAATATTGATTATAGTTGTGTCAAACCTCAAGAGTCCGCCATAACTGAGTATAATCGACTCAGATGCACATACCGTTCAGATTTTCCAGCTATCATTCCTGCAAAGCCACCGAGAAGGACAAATAGGGATAGGGAGTGGGCTTGTCGAAAATCAGTGGATGATGTCCAAAGAGAACACTAAGCCAAGAAAAGGAGGACTACATACAAAAAAAGGTGAAATATCATATCAAAAACATATTATGTAAAAAATTTACCATGTCTCACGACTCTTTAACAGTAAAAAGTTCTGATATCATGTAAAGCCAAGTTTAGCTCTATTATTAATTCTGACATTTTCACTCACAAATCACTTCTAGTCTCTACATCCTTAGTTAGTGGTTATTTTGTGACTTGGAAATTACGCAGCACGAGAATGTGACAGCTGTATATAATTGGCTTTATTCAAATAATCCCTTCCCATCCCATAACCTAGTAAGGTTTAATAATTTCCCTGTACTACGTAATTGCCAATTCACAAAATAATCATTAACTAAAGATTTCCAAAAACCTGAAACTTCGTTTATCTAGAGTACGTTTAAAACGGGACAAATTTTCAAAATTCAGGACTGCGAGTAATATCTCAGATGGATAGCACCTATCCTGGAAGCAATTGAGAGTATTTTTGACACTCCCCCTCCCATAACTTAGTGCTTGCCTAGGAACCTGAAATCTCTTTTTATATACAGTACTTTGCAAACGAAACTAAAGCTTCAAATTTTTTATACCTGTAAATAATAGGGACATAGTGTGGGCTTAGGGATAATCAGTGGATGATCTCCAAAAAGAACCCAAAATCAAGAAAAGAAGGATTACTTACAAAAAGAAGTGAAATCTCATCAAAAAGTCACTTGTAAAAAATGAAGCCAAGTCTCGTAACTCATTTACCGTAAAAAGTACTGAGATCGTATAAAGCCAAGTTTAACTATCTTATTAACTCTGAAATTTTCATTCACAAATCACTCCTAGTCTCTATATCTTTAGTTAATTATTATTTTGTGACTTGGCAATTACGTAGCACGAGAATGTGATGTATAGTTAGTTAATCAAATAATACTATAACATATTAAAGTGTAATAACTTCCCTGTGCGTATATAATTTGCCTTAATTAAATTATCCCATCCCATCCCATAACATAGTAAGGTGTAATAACTTCCCTGTGCTGCGTAATTGCCAAGTCACAAAATAATAATTAACTAAAGATATAGAGACTAGGAGTGATTTGTGAATGAAAATTTCAGAGTTAATAAGATAGTTAAACTTGGCTTTATACGATCTCAGTACTTTTTACGGTAAATGAGTTACGAGACTTGGCTTCATTTTTTACAAGTGACTTTTTGATGAGATTTCAGTTTATTAGACACTTGAAGTTCTTAGCAAGAATTATGGGTCTTGTAACGTCAAAAAAATCCTATTAAGGAATATAAATGGACTCTTGAGTAAAAATTAATGTTCACATCTGGTAGAAGTCTCTTAACATTTTGAGGAGGCAGCTGGAAACTATCTTCTATAGTTCAATGCACGTAATTAGAAAAGAATTTTCACTTATACAGTTTTAGTTCGTTACAATTACAATACATATTATTTTGCGAGAAAATGAAAGCACTAACGTCAATTCTATCATTAAAGATCCAAAATATCAAGCAAATGCTTGAATTATTTGCTTGCAACTGTATTTTGAGATTTATTTATTTCTGTTTGGATTTTCTTGTCATTTAAAGTGTCTGTGATATTTGTAGATCTAAGATAAAAACTTATTTATTTGGGAACACCAATTCAGCAAGAACGTTTGAAGAGCTTAGAAATTATATCTATTGGATCTCCAATTAGCAGGAGTTTAAAACTTTGACAAAATTCTGAAAGAATTATCAGAGAAAAAATAAGAAAATAAATTTTCTCATAATAAAAGGCACATTTTTCATTTATATTTTTTGAATGCTAAATGATTTTTAAAAGTCCATTAAAGACAGTTTGTTTCCAACAAAGGACTTAAATTACAAAATTTTTCCAAAACAAAAATAAATTTATATTTTTAATAAATCAATCACTTCACAGTCACCAGAACAAGTGGTATTAAAACTATGTAACTTTTCAGAGGTGATATAAAAAAATTGCTTGCAATTTGTAGGCTTACACGTTATGCAGATTTATATTAAGATGCAGCTTATATCCGTTTGGTCTATCAGCTTCCACGCAATTTTTAAGCACATTTTTATTGATTTCTTTCTACCATAGAGTGGATAGTCTACAGTGGATTCTGTTTTACATAATTTTAAGATTGGCTAGTGACCTCGTGGTGCTTAGAAGTGCTTAATTTTGAGTAACACTATTTTCGAATAGTAATCTTCGCAAATTTTTTTTCAATTAAATAACATCTACGCACCTTGGACTTGGGGCCGACCCAATAGGGTCAATCCCCTCCTAAAGCCGGCCTTGAATAAAACTGTATTAATTAATTCTCAGATATGTACAACAAGGTCAAATAAAATGTTTGCCCTCAAATTTTCCTTACACACCAAGAAAGTTCAGAAATGGCGCCCCTGTTAGATACATGTTCACCCCCACCCCCCGTTTTTTAGGGCATGCGTCACGGCTACGGGTATTTCAAACAGGAGTGCGAAAGGGTGTGTCAACGAGTACCTTTGACTGCATAAATTCCCCTTTCTTTTCTCCCGATATTTCCATCCCCTGTTGATTTTGGATTCCATCAAAGCAATTAATCAATGAATTTTTCTATCATATACGTCTGTAACATTTGGATAATGATAATAGAAAGTAGCTTCAAGCATATTAGTTTTGGAAAAAGTTTTCAGAGTACTTTTAAAACTAACAAAAATACAAATTTGGAAAGAAAAAAGAAAAGAAAAAGAATCAGACCAATATAGACATTTTGAAACTTCAAACAAATATATAAGCCTAGCAAAAAAAAATAAATAAAAAAAATAAATAAATAAATAAAATCTTAATTTTTGCGGGATTTTTCGTCTGATAGCATATTATTTAAATTTTTATATTAAATAGATTAAACATTATTAACAGATAGATTTCTTTCGATTAAGAAATCGATATATGATTTTATTTTTAAACTAGCTGACCCGCCCGGAGTTGCCCGGGCCCGTGATAATAACCTTAATATACCTGAAATCAGTGTACAATGATTTTATATTTTTAAACGAAAATCTTTCCACACGAATCTAATGTTTGGGGTCCCACTGCCTTTGTCAGCGTACATCGTCGAATTTGTATGATTTTATATTTTAAAATGAAAATCCATCCAAACGAACTTAGAGTTGGAGGCCAACTCTTTTGCCCTCTCGTTTTGCTTTCGGAACTCCGGAAAGCTTCGGAAATCGACACGATCGGTGCGGTGTTGCGCCGCATTTTGCGATATTCATTAAGGTTTTTTAATTAATACCTAGGCTAATTATCAAAAAAGTTAAAATCTGAGCCTCAAATGCATTCGGACCTGCTTTTGTCTATCTTCATCCATATTTTCCGACTTCTATAGACGGTAGATTTCGATAGTCATCGAGGACAAACACACACACATGAACGAACATATTTTTTTATTAGTGTAGACCAGGGCTGTCCAACCTGGCGCTCGCTATTCACCAGAAAATTCTTACAGAAATATTTGTCTTAATCGGAGATATTCGGATATTGAATAAGGCAAATATTTCTGTAAGAATTTTCTGGTGAATAGCGGGCGCCTGGTTGGACAGTCCTGGTGTAGACTATTAATTTTTATATTTTAAACCGACACGATAGTAATAACAATTAAGTATTTCTACTTTTCTACGGTCAAATTTTTTGGATGCTCAAACGTACGGTATAATCAGAATTTCAAAATTATTTAAGGAGCGGTATACAAACTGGGAATTTAGCACCCCAGAAAAAAGGCGGCTTTAAAGCTAAAAATGTATTGTAACTCTTTTTTTCTCCCCATAAATCGCTGAAACGACCATTTCGGGCGCTCAATCGTATGATATAAACATAGCTTCAAGATAATTAATTTAAGCGGCTGTATACAAATACAAACTGTGAATTTATCTCCCCGAGAAACAAAATGCTTTATAACTGGGAAAATATTGTCGCTCACACAATTTTTTTTTAATCTCTCAAATAACCACATCGGACGCTCAAACGTATGGTATAATCAGAATTTCAAAAAAAAAAAAAATATATTAAGAGGCGGTATATAAACTGTGAAGTTAGCCCTCCATAAAAAAAGAATGCTTTATAAATGTGAAAATATTGTCGCGCAAACAAAAATTTGTGTCACTCAAACCTATGCTGTTTTCAGTTTTTGAATTTTATAAAGTCGAGGTTGGGGGGAGGGGAAACTTCACGTGAAGGTGAGTTTAATTTTGCTTATAACCTTTTTTCAATTTGTTGACAAGCTTAGCTTATTTATATTCGTGTATTTTGCCTTTTTTTAGGTAGATTTCGTAAGAAGGGGGTTTAGAAGAAAAAAATTCATAACTTCGTCCATTCACAAGGTATCAAATCCTCTTGAATTTATTATAAATCCTCTTAATATTATCTAAAACTTTTATATTGACAAGTTTTTATAGGACCAACCTTTATAGCAAAAAAAAAAAAAGTCTCTGCCGGCTCCGCCTGCAAACAAGTTAGGTTTCGAAGTGAGCGGTTCCAACTACCGCATCGTGGCAAAAATGTCATTTCTTCCGCAATTCCCAGCAAACAGGTGCCCACGGTCTGCGTCTTCGAAATATACCTGTGCCTGTAGGCCGAGCCGTCAGGGATTTTTTCATTATTTTTAATTTAGAACCACCATGCCGAAAATATTCGGTAGCAAGCCGTAGGTGCCCCGCCCCCGATATAGTCGGCATGTTAAATAAACATAATATTGAAATTTTTATAACCTTCTTGCTTAATCATTTGTTTGTCTGTGCAAGTTAAATTAGTTATTTTGCTTTTTAAAGAAAATCGTTCGTTGACCCTGAACTTTAATCAACAATCCCCAACTAAAACTTCTAGACAAGATAATTATGCCGTTCGTTATTATGTCTCACACATTAGTTCAACAATAACTAAACAAATAAACTATGAACATTTTCGATATATAAAAATCTTGCATTTCTTCATATTTGCGCAACTTGTTGGCGAAAGGACCTTAACCTTTTCATATCGATAAAGGAACGAAACCGACCGTTGATAACAAAATCGGAAATTCTTATTGTTGAAACATTTCCCATAACAAGTGCGATTACCGATAATATTATTAATATACATATGATATGATAATACTAGTATGGTAAACAATAGTTTTATGTCTTGATTTCAGAGTCAATTACAATAACTTTTTAATTTTATCAAATGCGCCAAATTCTGCATTTATATGATTGATACGCTCTCGAAGAACACGTGTAAAAAAAATACCCATATCTATGAAGAAATAGAGATTGATACGAAAACTATAAAAATCAGCAAAAATAACACAATAAACAATATGAAAATTCTTTTTATAATCTTACCTTTTTCCACATGGTGCACATTTATCTTATAAAGATTGTACAGTTGTTTAAAAAAAGAGGGAAAAGAAAGGAATGCTATATGCTATTTTATCCCAGCGTACTGTAATGGTACCATTAGACCAAGAATTATGTCTTTAAATCTGTATAAATAAAATAGGTTTAGGGATCGTCTCCATATTGAAACACGGTAAAACATGAACATTTTCAATACTAACCCCTAAGTTTGACATCTGAATATGAATCTAGCTAGATCCTCAAATTAGCCTACATATATATAAATTTTCATAAAGTTCCTGCGCAACTGATAAACTGTAAAACTGATTTTGCTTTATTGAAATCCTTTAGAGTTTAACATTTATATGTTTTCTATTATGCAAGATAAAGATTGCAAATATCTGGATTTTTTAAAAAAGTATTCTTTCTTTCTCTCTCTGTACTTCTCAGAAAATAAATACGTAAAAAAAGTTTATGCTTTATTTCTTTACAATAATCTTTTGAAATGTTTGTGTACTGCATTTATTTTTAGATCATCATTAAAATAATGCTACTTATTTAAATTAGGCTGATTTTTTTTTTTTTTTTTTTTTTTTTTTTTTTTTTAAGAATACAGTATATACATTTTTAATAAGATTTTAATCAAACACCCCCCCCCCCCCTAAATAAAGTATCCAAGATTAACTGATTAACTTTAAAAATAAGCAAGTTAATTAAATATTATAAGCGCACACAAGGGAAGGCGCCCCCCTCTCCTCCCGCAAGTCTCTGAAAATAGTAAGTATAATAACTTGCAAATATAACTTGAAAATATAACTTGCGCTTAGTCCTTTTTCAAAATTCAGAATATAAACATGAAATAAGCTAAATTACGAATTTTTTAACAGAACTTCTGATGCAAGACAATTTGTAAACATCTAAATATAATAAAACTAGGGGGCTCAGCCCCTTACTCGCTAACGCTCGTCAACCCCCCGTGAATTGCAAAGCAATTCACATTGAGACCGCTACACGATCTCAGATCGCTTCGCTCGCTCGCCCCTTTTTATTTTTCTAGTAATTCTAGCCGGAATAAGTACTACAATAAATCATTTGAACATATGAAATTGACAATTTTTTAACGTAAAAAAGTAATTGAAAACTCCGTTGAAAACACAACTAAAAATGCATTTAGTTGATGCTACTAAAGGGCATATAAATCATTTAAATACTATGAAAAAAGGATCTTGGAAACATAATTAGTTTAAAACTTATTGCACCTATAATATTGTACAACACGGCTTAAATTCATTAAAAAAAAAAAACCCACTACGTGGTAGGAAGATAGTTTATCATCAATGATTGTTTAAATTTCGTTCGACATTTTATTATTCTAATTGATTATAGATTTCGGAAAAAAATTATTTTTACTTCAATAAAACAGCAGCAGATGGCAGCAGGGCATTCTAGAAAGTTTATATTTTATTATCTCCGATTTTTTGTGAGAGTGAAATTCGTAAATAAATTCTAAATAAGTGTTGAGAATTCATTTGAAATTAACAATATTACTCATAATTAAAATGAGGAATCATCTCAGACGCTTTGGATTACGTTCATATTATTTTACTTTTAATAATTGCTGGCCTGAGTTTCATTGCTTTGACACTGACCGCCATATTGGAGGAGGAGCTAACACAATCTTGTCTGTTCATTGGTCTGAGCTCTGGAAACTACGGTTGTTGCCAACGATAAGCTAGAAATTCAGCCCTATTTCCGCGCCACGTAAGACAAATATATATATAGATACAGTGTGTTGATTCCAATGCGAACCCATCAATGGATGGGAAGCAATGGATTATTTCTATTGTTGCAGAGAAAAGAGAAATCTCATCAAAAACGTCACCTGTAAAAAATGCAGCCAAGTCTCGTGACTCTTTTTCCGTAAAAAGTTCTGAGATCGTGTAAAGCCGAGTTTAGCTATCTTATTAACTCTGAAATTTTCATTCACAAATCACTCCTAGTCTCTACATTTTTAGTTAAATATTATTTTGTGACTTGGCAATTACGCAGCACAGGGAAGTTATTACACCTTACTATGTTATGTGGGAAGGGATGAGATAATATGATTAAGGCTAATTATATACGCACAGGGAAGATATTACACCTTAATATGTTATAGGATGGCATGGTATTATTTCATTAAGACTAATTATATACATCACATTCTCGTGCTACGTAATTGCCAAGTCACAAAATAATATTTAACTAAATATGTAGAGACTAGGAGTGATTTGTGAATGAAAATTTCAGAGTTGATAAGAGAGCTAAACTCGGCTTTACACGATCTCAGAACTTTTTACGGAAAAAGAGTCACGAGACTTTTTTTTTACTTTGTATACTAAACCCTACCTTTCTGCCAAATGTCAAGCTTCTAGGACTACAAAATCGGATTATTTTCAAATTTTTGACTTTTTATAAATTTATTGATTTTTCGATTTTACTTCTAAGTTACCTGATTGTCATGCTAATATAGTAATTTTTTGATCCGTCTTCTTAGGATCATTTAGGTTCAATTTAGAGGTAAATCAAGTGAATGTTAGAATCACCATGATTTTATTTAGAAAGAACTATCAAACCATAACCAGCCAGTAATGTCGGGAGGGTAGGGGGAGCTGTGAAATTTTTTCATCAAATTTTTTCAAAACATCATTTAACAATCCATATTTCATATGCGAAGTAAATAGAGTATAACCTGTGAAAGAAAACAAACCTGTCTATAAAGAAATCGCCTATAACGTAGCCAGTCTATAGTGGAACTTTCCTATAACAAAATTCGTAAACGAAAGAAAAGAAAACCATTATCCGGGGGAAATAACATAAAACAATTAGGGGCGTTGTACTAGCTAATATGACAATTATCTTAAAACTAATATTTGTAGCAATACAAAATAAAATTGTTTTCGAATTTTCGATTTTTTAAAGATATTTCGATTTTATTTTCGAATTTAACGAATTTTTTAATTGTTCCTTTTATTCAATAGTAAATACTACCTTTACACCAAGTTTTAAGTTTCTAAGAATACAAGATAAAATTATTTTCAATTTTTGATTTTTTTTATTTCTTTTTTTATAATTTTCTGGATTTTTTAATTTTTTCTTATTTTGTATCCTTTATTACAAATTTCAAGTTTCTAGCGCTACAAAATCGAATTATTTTGAAATTTCCGATCTTTTTCGAGTTTTTATTCTATTTTCGAATTTACTGTGTTTTAATTTTTCCTTTTTCTGTATCCTAAACACTAAGTTTTTTCGAATTTTACAGATTTTTCTTTTTTTGTATCCTAAATACTTCCTTTATTCCAAATTTTAAGTTTCTAGCTCTACAAAATCGAATTATTTTCAAATTTTCGTTTTTTTTTTCGATTTTTTTATTTTATTTTCGATGTTTGTTGTGTTTTTATATTTTTATTTTTCTGAATCCTAAACACTACCTTTACACCAAATTTTCAGCTTCTAAGACTACGAGATCATATTATTTTCAATTTCTCACTTTTTTTAGGTAGATTTCGTAAGAAATACTACCTATTACATTCTCACCTAAGTTGGAAATTTTGAAACATTTTTGCAGATCTACGCCGATCATGACTCCCAGAACCCAAAACCACCCCCAGTTCAAAACTTTATATATCTATCTATCTATCTATCTATCTATCTATGTCACTTTTTTCTGACCACGATAACTGGAAAAATTCTGCATTAATCTTTTACAAACTGATACATAAAATCAAGGGGCATAAAATCTCGGTCAAGTTCGTTAATGGGCAAAATCGAACCAAGGGGGGGAGGGTGGGGGGGCTTTTTGTGAAAACAGAAAAAAACCCATAATTTCTTAATTATGATACATATCGAATCTGTTTAAAGTTATTATTACTTCTAGGAGAAGGGCCGAAAATGTATGTATGACAGATTTTTGATATAATTAAAAATGGCCCCAAGGGGGAAAAAAAGGGGGGGTTTTAGAAGAAAAAAAATCATAGCTTCGTCAATTCACAAGATATCAAATTCGCGTAAATTTATTATTAATCCTCTTAATATTATCTAAAACTTTTATATTGACAAGTTTTTTATATGACCAACCGTTATAGCAAAAAAAAAATTAAAAACAAAAAAAATCCCTGCAGGCTCCGCCTGCAAACAAGTTATTTTTCGAAGTAGGCGGTTCCAACTCCCGCATATTTTCGAAACTGATACATAAAATCAAGGGGCATACAGTCTCGGTCAAGTTCGTTAATGGACAAAATCGAACAAGGGGGGGGGGGGGGGCTTTTTGTGAAAACAGAAAAAAATTCATAATTTCTTACTTATGATGCGTATCGAATCCGTTTGAAGTTATTATTACTTCTAGGAAAAGGGCCGAAAATTTATGTATGACTGATTTTTGATATAATTAAAAAGTGCCTTAAGGGGGGGGGAGGGGGGTTTAGAAGGAAGAAAAAAATTCATAACTCCGCCAATTTTCAAGATTTCAAATCCGCTTGAATTTATTATTAATCCTCTTAATATTATTTAAAACTTTTATATTGACAAGTTTTTTATAGGACCAACCGTTATAGCAAAAAAAAAAATTAAAAACAAAAAAATCCCTGCCGATTCCGCCTGCAAACAAGTTAGGTTTCGAAGTAGGCGGTTGCAACTGCCGCATCATCGTAAAAAGGTCATTTCTTCCGCAATTCCCGACAAACAGGCGCCCCACGGTCTGCGTCTTCGAAATCTACCTGTGCCTGTAGGCCGAGCCGTCAGGGATTTTTTTCTTTTCCTTTTTTTTTTAATTTTTGAAAATTTCGATTTTTTTTTTCGAATTATCCATATTTTTTAATGTTCCCTTATTTAGTATCTTAAATATTACCTTTATTCCAAATTACAAGTTTCTAGCGCTATGAAATCGAATTATTTTCAAATTTTCTTTATTTTTAGATTTTTTTATTTTATTTTCGAATTTTATTGCGTTTTTATTTTAACTTATTCTGAATCCTAAACACTATCTTTACCGTGATTTTTAGGTTTCTAAGGCTAAAAGTATCAAATTATTTTAATTTTTTCATTTGTTTCGAATTTTTGAAAAAAAATTTCGAATTTTCCGGATTTTTTAATTTTTCCTTATTTTGCATCCTAAATACTACCTTTATTCCGAATTCCAAGTTTCTAGAGCAACAAAATCTGATTATTTGAAAATTTTAAGTTTTTTTCGATTTTTCCGATTTTTTGATTTTTTTTTTTGTGTGTGTTTTTGATTTCTTTTTCTGAATTCTAAACACTACCTTCACACCAAATTTTAAGTTTTTAAGACTACAAGATCGTGTTATTTTCAATTTTGTTCGAATTTGTTGAATTTTCGAATTTTTTTTTTAATACTAGGGGGCTCTGCCCCCTGCTCGCTACGCTCACCAACCCCCGTTCTCATTTCACAGTCTCTTAAAACCTGGTAATGTATCCTGTTTTAAAAAGATGATGATGATGGTATCACGAACGGCGACTTTCTTCTGTAATCAGGTTATAATGCCTTTTCATTTAATTCATCTTTTTTATTTTTAATATTCATGTGTAAACACAATTTTTATGACGTAATTTTCTTTATTTCCTGCTTTCAACACGTGATCATTTAATTATTATTTTAAACTTTCATTATTGTTTTCAATAGTCTCGCGCAAATTCTCGCGCAATATTTTTTATTTGAGATAAAACACAATCCTTTGCGCTTATTTAGAAATTGGCAACAATATAAAAAATGACTTTTTTAATAAAAGATTTTTTACTCGATTTTTAAGGATTTTTTGAGTTTTTATTGTCCGACCGTGATAATTTTTTTAATTTCTGAAAGCTTGTTATATTTCGCGTCTGGTGGTATGATTTTCGAATCCGTAGGATGGCTAGAAAAAAAGTAATAGCTCCTCAAAAAAGTCCCTAGTAAAAAAGCGATGAGAATAACCCGGAATATCTACGCAGAATTTGATTGGTCCATTTCGTTTTTGACTCAGTTCCAGATTACTTTTTTTTAATATAGAAGGATTCCGGATTTTATCATTTTTCCTTTCTTTGTATCCGAAACATTAGCTTTATTCCAAATTTTAAGTTTCTATGCAGTGTCGGACTGGGTCAGGGGAAAGGGCGCAGACCTTGGATTTTCAGAGGGCGCAAAAATTTTAACGAACTCAAATCAAATTTACTTACTTGTGCTGTATCTGACTTGACATGATTTAACACATTCGCATAACACCAAGTAAGAAAATGGCTTAATATTATATATTTGAGTTTAGATAAACGACTTCGCTATATTCCTCATACATGTTTGAAGTTAAATCAAATCTACACAATGCTACACAATTTTCCAAAACATGTCTTGTAATATTCAAAAACTCTAGAAAATTGAATACAGATTACCTTGTAGTAGATTGACTCTAAGCTAGGACTTTCCTACTTTGTTCTTTTGTCAGTAGATACCTCAGAAGAGTCATGAAAAAAAGTGATCACCCCCTACTAATTATCCTGCAAATAAGGTATAAAAACTACATAGGTACCAATTTATGGAGAACAATTTCTACCATTAAACTCTTTTTATAAATTTTGTTTCGGGGATTGTCTACACATTAGAAAATGCAGGAACGTTGATTTTTCAAATGGCAACACCTACTTTTTACATTCTTTTTGAGTTCCCTAGATGAAGGCAACCTGGGAATATGGTACTTCTCTTAAATTTTCATAGAGTTATAAAAGAAAATATGATAGGGGTTTATCTAAAAATTTTGGAAAAGAAATTTTAAATCTTACAAGAAAAAGTATTGAAAACACTCAATTAGTCAACAGTAAAATTATACAAGAATTTTAAATTTATTGCTACCTTTTTTTATATATATACTAGCTGTTACCCGTGACTTCGTTCACGTATCATTAAAATAAGAATAAATTCATTAATTAAGCAAAATATTTCATTCCCGATAATTAGAAACGTAAATAATTAACTAACTCTTGATCACATTCCATAGGAGACAATACAGTATTTCTATGTTATAGAGGCCTTGCCATAACTAAGTTTTAAAAAAGCGAAATTTTGTGACAAATAATCATGAAAAGAAACTGCAAACAATAAAAAAGGCGGGCCAAATGAAATCGTGGAAATCGGCGAATTGTGTAAAAACATATGTCAAGTTTACCTGGTAAACCATTTTACTTTTAACGCCTTTGTGAAACGTTTCAATAGCCATCCTTCAAAGATAATGGAAATAGTCTATTCTTTTTCATTAAATTCAATTCTTGTGAATAGGGAGCAATAATTGTAGACCTAAATGCATGGAGCTTAAATTTGCCTCCTTGATTTAATCTGTAACTACAGCGCCTATATTCTAGGCGCTGTACTACAACTGAAAAAAAAAAATCTGTATTTCTAAATGAAAATATGTTGACAGACGATATTTGTTCTCCAGAATAAATTGACTCATGAAGTTTGAATATGTGAAAATACGTTTTTATTTTTAAAAAATTTTACTGTAATCAAGATTTTTTTTTCTTTCACCATCTATTCAAATTGAAAATAAATTCTTTTTTTCAGTTTTAATGAGAAAAAATATATTATTCCGTTTCATTTCTTCTGTTTTATCCACAAAATTGGAATAATTTAGTTGCCATTTTTAGAGCAACTTCGTTAAATTTATATAAAAAAAATAATAATAATCATATCTCGGAATTTAAATCATTTTTTTAAATTCTGAGAGTTTTTTTTTTTTAAACCGCTAACCAGGCCCCTACTTTCCCGACATGAATGCCTACCTTAACGGGTTAGTACCTGGGTGCGGGGCGGAAATCGCCTGATCACAGCATGGCTGTGATCCACCTGAATATTGATTTGTTCACATCGCTGCTGTGCTTGCTCTCTTGTGATTTGCTACCGTTATCTTTGTTTGCCGGTTCAAGGTTTCTGTTTAACTTTGTTGAATTGACAGATTTAATAGGTCTCGTAATTTAGAAGCTTGATCAGGTGACGAGACCCTCACCTGACTAGGCACCCCCAGAGGTATTATTCACAGGTAAATTGGAGGGCTTTGAACCCACGACGGATTTTACATGCACCAGGTGCCATTAGCGTACATAGATTTACATATTTACCATGTCTGATGGCTTCCTCTGCGAAATACAAACAGGCGGTCAGATTTTAATATAATAGATTCGTAATTATTTTTATTTTCCTAATAATCATGGTGTGGTTTTTGGCAAAAAACTCTCATCTGTATGTAACTGATATTCATGCATAATAATCGCTGGCTGAAAAAAAAAGCTAAAAAAAATATTTAAATTTTTCGTTTTAAATATGACGTGAAACTCATCTACTTTCTAAATTTACCGATTCTTGTATTATTAATGTAAGGAATTGATTCACGCTCCTTCTAAAACACATTTGAAAATTTCCATTTTATTTCAAATATGACGTCACTTTTTCCTCACAGAAATCTCTTTTAAATGGCACAATTCTTGTTAATTTTCTTTTTCTGGCAATCAGGACGTAAATTTTAGCGGAAAACTCACATTTGTGTGTAACTGGTATTCAAGCTAATTATTAATCAGTATCGATAAAGAGTATTTCAGTTTTTCATCTTAAATATTACGTTCATTATCTATTTACTTTCATTATACATTGATATTCATGCTCCTTGTATTATTACGAATATTTGAAAATACATGTTTTATTTATGACGTCATATTTGTCCAAGCCGAGGAGGATCCTTTTCATAGTTCCATGGTCCAAGCGAAATCTATTTTTTAATAATATAATTATTGTTGCACTTTTCCTTCTAATTATAACGCAGTTTTTGACAGAAAAATATCTTTTTATTTTAACCGATATTCATACTTCATGTATAATAACAAATACTCCATATTTTTGTTTCAAATATCATGGAAATTCACCTTCTTTCGAATTTTTTTAATTTTCAGTTTTCACGTGAAAATCGTTCAATTGAAAATTAGTTGTTGGGGAAAAATTATTTTTCCGTGTTTTTATTTTTGTGGCAACGATCAAAGCCCTAGCAACGATAAAGTAAAATGGTTAAATTGTATGGAAAAATGTCCATTTATTCTCTATGAAAATAATGAAATTTTTAATTATTAAAGAAAATATTTGAATAAAATAAACAAAAACCAGCCTATGTTAATTTGAGGATTATAATCAACCTATATGCAAAAATACAGGATCATTAAATGCTCCATTTTGACGCTGGGTTCAGCCTAACATTTGCACACAATGAGATTTATAATATTACTAGCAGGCTTTGCCCGCTACGCTGGTCGGTTTCTCCAAACGAAATATACCCGTGAATTTGGTCATCTTGTGTTTTAAAGCAATATGCACCTTTACTTTGATTGTCCTTCGCAATGATGTAAAACGAAATAGACGTCATTGCTCTGTTATATTTTCTATTTTTCACACAAAATTTGGCTATTAAAGAACAACTTCTTTATTTAATCATTTACAGTATGATTTGCTAAAGAACTATGTAACAATATGCAATATACTAAAATTACTCCTGGAAAATTATTAATGCAAGTTCAATCGAAATCCATTCTGCAGTATTTTTTAAAAAGGCTAATGTTTCACGGCTTCAACTGATTACAGAAATTTCACCCCTAGTTTTATAATTAGACAACGTAGAACTATTATACGATAATCGTTACAAAAATATGCATTATCTCATGAACAATAGGACTTAGAAGAATGTACTTTATACCATTCTATTCAGCATACAAAAATACATTAAAATATATTATAATTGTCACTTAACTATAATACTCGAATTTTAAGGAATTTTTTTAAAAGTTTGTTAATTTTTTTTACCTCCCTTAGGGGTGGAGTTTTTGAAAATCCCGTCTTAGTGCGCCTCTACATACTAAGAAGTAGTTTTCCCCCAAGTTTCGTGTTTGTAGGTTCAGTAGTTTAGGCTCCGCGTTGATCATCTTCCCAGTCAGGATTTTCATTTATATATATAGATAACAGTTTGCGGCAACAGATTTCGCCGCATTATCTTATAACAATGAAAAGAAGTCCGTCGCGTTTTATCGACAATTTGAATTTCTTCCATTGCTATAATAACGCGCGTATGTTTTGAAATTATCATTTGTAATATTAGAATTTTGAGGTTTTGGCGCCAAGAACGTCGCCAAATTTGTAAAATATGCAATATCTCACGAACTATGGGACTTAGAAGAATGTACTTTGTACCATTCGATTCAGCATACAAAAATACATTAAAATATGTTATAATTTTTCACTTAACTGTTATACTCGATTTTTAAGGAATTTTTTTTTGAAGTTTGTTCATTTTTTACCCCCCTTAGGGGTAGAGTTTTTGAAAATCCCGTCTTAGTGCACCTCTACATACTAAGAAGTATTTTTCCTCCAAGTTTCGTGTTTGTAGGTTCAGTAGTTTGGGCTGCGCGTTGATCATCTACCCAGTCAGGACTTTCATTTATATATATAGATAATGCACTACACCAAAACTATCTCTGAAAAATTAACAATGCAAGTTGCATCGAAATCCATTTAGCAGAATCTTTTAAAAAGGATAATGCTTCATAATCGGGTTCAATTGATTATAGAAATTCCCCCTAATTCTATAACTAAGCAACGTAGAATGATATGTTATGCACTAAAACCTTGCTTCAAAATTTAGCTAACTAACAGTACAAGTCCCATCAAAATTCATTCAACAAAATTCCAGTTATAAGTGGCCGGATCGAAATTCCCCTTTGCATTATATATATACAGTAGATAGGTGAATGTATCTTTCATAATCATCTTGTCCTGATGATAGAACAGGAATTTTCAAAAATAAACTTTGCACACCCTCCGTAGCTGTAATATATACTCTCTAGTATACACCCTCTGTCTATAGCGTATATGCACAGTATTCTTACGACTACACCACTGACAACTTTCTCCCATAGCTCCATAACTAAACAATGTAGACAATCAATCCCTGAAATATTATCTAACTAACTGTGAAACTTCCATCAAAATTCGTTCAGTAGAACTTTAAAAAAGGTAATCTTTCATAATCGGGTTCACCTAATTTTATCTAAAACTTCCCCCCGTAGCTCTATAAATAAGCAATGTAGAACAATGTGCTTTCTTTTTAAACCTTTCTAAAACAAATTACCTAACTAATAGTGAAATCATATAAAAATCTGTTCGGTAGAACCTGAGTTTTAATCGATCTGATTGAAATACGAATTTGCGTTTTATAAATATTGTAGATGATTATGATATGATTTATGTAATCGGATTCGTTGTCAAGCTTTCGCTTCAGAAAACACAACGCAGACGAAACTTTGCTCCAGAGAAGCACCAACCATCTCCACAAAATTGCGTTAGCTAACTGTGTAAATCCCACCAAAGTCCGTCCAGCAGTTTTAAAATTATAAACAGTCGGAATGAAATACGAATTTGCATTTTATATATATAGTAGATATATCTTTCATAATTGCACTCATCTTTCCCAAACACTTTCCCATTAGCTCTATCACTAAGCAACATAGAGTGATATATAATAGGGTCATTAGCCATACCTGAAAAGTCACTTCCATCAAAATTTGTTCAGTAGCATTTTTTTGGGTACTTTTCGGTTAGCCGGGCGCCAGTCATATATGTAAATATATAAATACATATGTATATACATATATTTGTATATATATACATACATTTATGCATATATATGTATATGTATACATATGTATATGTAGATATGTGTATATATATGTGTGTATATATATATACATGTATATATATCACTGGCGCCCGGCTAACCGAAAAGTACCTTTTTTTGTAAAGGTAATCTTTAATAATCGGGTTCACTTAATTTTAGAGCTTTCCTCTGTATCTCTATAACAGAGTAACGTAGAATAGCTATACTCTGAATCCTTTCAAATACATTACTTAACTGACAGCGTAAAACCTAACAAAATATCATGAATAATCGGATTAAAATATGAATATGAGGTTTATACTCATAGTAGATGATGATATGATTTTCTGTAATAGGATTCATCATGAAGGTTTCGCTTCAAACGTAAACGATGCTTTTCCTCATTGGATACTTCTCTATTATCCCGTCGACCACTTTTCATAACAAAAAACTATCGCCAAATTGCAAGATTAAACACTAAAAATGCAGTTCCATTTACTTGATGTCAGAAGAATTATATGTGTTTGTTACGTCATCAAGTGGTTTTTAATTCGACATTTGCGTGTATTTTTCATTATGTTTTACTGATTTATTAATTATTTCATTAATTAAAATAACAATTGTATCCTTACAGTCTTATATTTTATTTATTTATTTATTTTGACATTCCAATGGCAACGTTCTCCCGTTTATTTGGCGTTACAGTTTGGCGATAGTTTTTTGTTATGAAAAGTGGTCGACGGGATAACAGAGAAGTACCCAACATGGTAGCTAAAACTCCAATTGGCAAGGTATCTGATTGCGGAAAATTAGTCCGAAATCGTGTGAATAACTAACTACCCAAAGAAAAGGGGAAACATGGATGAAGACTGAAAACAAATAAAGAAGCAATATACTTGTATAATGCTAAACAGACCTTCGAAACTTTATTTTAGCAATCACGTTTTATTTTAAATCGTGCGTTTGTAGAATTAATAATTATACACAATTACATAAATATCCGTAAGAATAATATTCCATTCCCAATTGAACAGTTAATGTTTCTATCTGTAAAAATAAACAAAAGAATTAAATAACAAAAATATTTAATTTGAATTTCTTCCATTGCTATAGTAACGGATGTATTTTTAGAAATTCTCACTTGTATTGTTAGAATTGTTAGATTTTGACGTCAAAGATTTCGCCAAATTAGAAAAATGTGCGTTATCTCACGAACTATTTGACTTATGAGTATTTAATTGATACCATTCGATTCAGCATACAAAAATACATTAAAATATGTTATCATTTGTCACGTAACTATAATACCCGATTTTTAAGGAATTTTTTTAAAGTTTGTTCCCCTTTTTACCCCCCTTAGGGGTGGAGTTTTTGAAAATCCCGTCTTAGTGCGCCTCTACACACTAAGAAGTATTTTTCCTGCAAGTTTCGTCTTTGTAGGTTCAGTAGATTTGGCTGTGCGTTGATCATCTAGCCAGAAAGGACTTTCTTTTATATATATAGATAAAAGTGAACAGTACAAAATGTTTCTGGTAAATACTTGCGATTTATTTTCTGCGGATCCTTTGATAACAGAAGACGGGACCTTTAGATTTGGATTGTTGGAAGCTTCTCTATGGAGAACCTTAATAACTAATTTTTGAGATATACAGTGGTGGCCAAAAGTGTGGACATTTTTTGAAAGTTTCATGTTTTTCAACTTTGTGTGCTTGTAGAATATATTAATTTTCACTTAAATACAAACGTTTATATATCAAATTGAAGGTAATTTAATGTAGAATTTAATAATAAAAATAGTATTACAATATCTGTATTACAAAAAAAGCTATGCAACTAAAAGTAAGATCTATCTTAGATTTGCATTTTTTTTAAGTGATACTTACACACTTAATACTTAGTAGGATAACCCTTATTTTTTTAAGACAGCTTCAATGCGTCTTTTCATTGAGTGAACGATTGTTTGGAGTTCATCTTTCGTAATCGCATGGTGCCAAGAATCAATTATAGCTTCAATAAGTTGTCTTTTATTGGATGGACGTTTTTTTCTTACAAGAATTTTCAAACGTGGCCGCAAATTTTCAATTGGATTGAGATCAGGGTTGTTTCCTGGCCATGGTAATATATCTATGCCTTTATTTTGAATCCATGCTTTGCATATACTTTTGCTGTGTGGCATGGAGCTGAATCCTGCTGAAAAATAAATGGTGCGTTGTTGGGGAAGAGATCCCTGATGGAAGGTATCAATTTTGGTTCCAGGACAGTTTCGATGTATTTTTTGGCATTCAGGATGCCATCAATCACTTGAATTCGGCCCACACCATCTGCAGACATACATGCTCAAATCATGACATTTGTTGGGTTTTTTGTAGTTGCTTCAATGTAATCAGGATGAAGTGCTTCTCCTACTCCACGTCTCACATATTTTCTACCATCACTACCAAAGAGCGATATTTTACTCTCATCGCTCCAGATTACTTGCTTCCATTGATTTTCTGACCATTTAATGTGTTTTTTTGCCCACTTAACTCGTTTTTCGCGTTGCTTTTGATTTAAATATGGTTTTTTCCTTGGAATTCCAGCTTGTAGTCCAAATCCTGATAAACTTCTTCTTATTGTTCTTGAACTTACTGCAATACCCGCTGCTTTCATTTCACATCTAATGGCATCTGATGAAATTTTTCTATCTTGAAGGCATAGGCTTTAATTTTTCTATGATAGGATTTAATTTTTCTATCGGCAGTAGCACGTGTGCATTTTTTCGGCATGATATGGCCTTATTTTCCACTGATTTCCTTTTTTTCATAACGTAAACAGAACTTTCGTACACCAGAACAAGTCACTGAACCACCAACTTGTCTTGCAATTTCAGCATAAGAGAGGCCATTTTCTCTCAATATGACAATTCGACTTTTTTTTGTAGATGTCCAATTAGTTCTTCTTGTTGATGACATTGTTTAAAATTAGTTTAATTTAAAAAAAAGGACTTTAAATATTCAAAAACAGAAATACTCTATTTAATTGTACATCATTCCGCAAAATATTTCCACGACAGTAACTTTGTTACCATCCAAATAACCTAAAGTATAGTTACAGACATTTGATTGGTCATCAGAACAGTGTTTTTGATTGGCTAGTACGCTTTTATTACAAAACACGTCCTTATTCAAAACGATTTGTGTTTGTTTGTTCTACTAAAATGAGCATAACCTTTTTTTGTAATACAGATATTTTAATACTGTTTTTATTATTAAATTCAACATTAAATTTCCTCCAATTTGATATATAAACGTATGCATTTAAGTGAAAATTAATATATTCTACAAGCACACAAAGTTGAAAAACATAAAACTTTCAAAAAATGTCCAAACGTTTAGCCACCACTGTATATATCTCGAAAATTAATTATTCAATGAGCTTCAAATTTAAACACCGATGTTTTTGATGATTGTCGTTTTTTTATACAAAAAATAATGTAGGTCATAATTCATAAATTCTAATATGAATTTATTAATAATTTTCATAATAAAAAAATGTATTTGAATAAAAAAAAGGCTGGAATATGTTTGGGCCTATTAAGTGTATTTCCTTAAAAAAATTAATAAAAATTCCATAGATTGTTTTTTTATAAGTTTCTTAAATGGACACTTTACATTAGCATCCTCAAACTTTAAACTCTTCCAACCATATGAAGATTTAAGATAAAGTATATAAACTATGCCTTTTCGCGGGATGTCTCGATCCCAGAAACGCAGATGGGGTGTTAAAAATTTGTGTTATTATTTTAAAATTCAAAGTTAGTATAATTTATAATATGTAGACTGCCCCTGAATCATAATTTATGCATAGCATTAATTAGTAGCCATTTTTTCCAATCGATTGGTACGTGGGGGGGGGGGGATCACCTTTTTTTTGTTCAGGACTGTAAATTAATACATTAGTCTAACTTGATATATCCATAGTTGTGTCAACGCAAAAAAGAAAAAGAAAAAAAAAACTTGCTTTACTTTTTTAGAAATTTCAGGCTTTATTACAAGCTTGACGATTTTTATGATTTTTTTTAACAGTCATCTTCTGTGAGATGTGACTTGACTAACTCTTCCCTTTTTGATACAATTCTTTTTTCACTCAGGCAACCCAGAATTGTTGGGATATCATTAGCCCATTATTTTCTAGCTTCGTTGGCCAACGATTGGGTTTGGCTGTCATGCCTTACATTGGCCAGACATTTGTCTGTTAGTTGGACCAACAGCTAATACTGCGCCTAGATTGTTGGCTTAAAGATGTGAGTTGCCATTTGACCAACAGTTATGTTTACTGGCAAAACTACGCCAATAATAATGATAAAATATGCTAATACTTGATCCTATTTTAATTAGAAACTTGAACTAATTTGTTGATTTTTTAGGCAAAAATTAATTATGCTTCTAGAATTACCGATTAATATTGCTTATAATTTGGTTACCTTAGTTTTAGAAATGTTTCACCATTTACCATTTCTATTGGGTTGCCCAGAAAATTCATGCCGTTTGGGAAAATTAATTCGTACCGGAAAATTCTGGCCGGAAATTATTAGATATTAGCTATCGGAATTAATGTCTACTAATTAAATGATAGAATTTTCTGGTGCTAATTAATTTTCCCAAACGGCATGAATTTTCCGGACAACCCAATACTTTAATGGATATCGCTAAAATTATTATGGAAATAAATTTTATCTTTATGACTATTAAGATGCTAGAATATCAGTGCTAAGAGCTGAAACCTCTTTTTAAAAAATATATTTATTTAACTTAAGTCATCGATGTCAGTTATGAACGTGGTATAGATGCAATTTTTGATATAATTTGGCAGCAAATGCTTATTTAGGAAAGTAGCATCTTTAAATGGGATCTCTGCACGTGTCTGACTCTCCACAAACACGCACAAAAAAGATTCAGTATGCAAATTGCTTTCAAAAAGTATTTATATCGAGAAGAAAAATGTACTTTCAGTATGAAAATAGAAATTTTGAAACTAAAACTCATGCTTGATTTTTTCTTTTGAAAAAGTACCACACAAAATGGCAGTATTTGAATGTCCAAATATATAGAGAGGTATTCGAATGAGGGAAATAACAGTTGCATGTGAAAGTAATAGTACACTTCCAGCATTTGGGATAAGGAGGAAGAGGGTTTTAGTATGCTTAAAAATATTCTAATGCCCTCTAATGCCCATGGTAGATTGTACTCTAGAAATTCCAAAATTAGAAAAATTGGAATTCACACTACAAATAACAACTATTAATTTTCGTTTCTTTTTAATTACGGAATCTCTGTTATTAAATAAAGCAAGATTTTATTCCAATTTTCTGGTATGAATTCGGAATACCTTAATAAAAAATCCACTCAATTAGCAACACTGACGGTAGCATATATGCTACCATGGGCATTAGAGGGTTAAAAATGACTATGAATCCTTAAATTGCTGAATTGATATCGCACTATAAAAAGGTTTCAAAAATAGTGATTAGTTACCTTAAATCACTATAATAATTAAGTAAATTTACTTTTCTCAGCACACTCTTTCCATGATTTGTAAATTTCTTATTATAATTAGAGATCAAGGGAAAATTTTAAGTTTCCATAATTGAACGAAATCCACTGGGGATTGTAATTTTGCTATCTACAGGAATTTTCAGCCAGCTTTTTTTAATTAAAAAAACCTCCAAAAATTTCTCAATAGTAACCATCGCTTTATTTAATGATCGATTTTTCTGTGATTAAAAAAAACATTTTTTCAATAAACATTTGTTCAACGTAATTTTTTTCATAAAACATTTATTTATCTCTTTCTTTATACAATTGTTTTTCGAAAAGCATGGTTTCAATTATAGGTGCATGGTGCATTTAGGGCCGGCTTTAAGGGGGCGCAATGTCGAGCGACCGCCCTGGGTACTAGCAGCTAAAGGACAGAAAATACGCAAAATATTTGATCCAAGATTAAGACTAAAATATATCATTTTAAGAACCAATGAAAGACATTTTTCTCGGGGCACGGGAGTAGTACCTGAGCGTAGTAGTCGAGCTTTAGTAGCCACGGCCCACAAAGACTATTCAAACTTTCTCTAGCTGCACGTTTTCTCCCTCAATCGTATGCAAACACGCCCGCTTTGGTTTCTGATTCTGCAAATTCCTTCGATGTATCTTCAATATCTTTATGGTAAAAAAATCTCTCCCTTTTGCTATCTCTTTGTTAATTGATCCTTATCCCTAACCAAAAATTTGAAATTTAGTACACTAATCAGAATGTATGCGTATAGCCGTGGGGAAATGTTGGAGTGGCTTAAGGGCGCGAAATTTTCTCTGGTTGAGGGCGCACCGGCCCTCGGGCCGATGGGCCGGCGAGCCAGTCCGAGCCTGTTTCTATGGCTGCGGGATCTACCCAATCTTTTTGATGACGCGAAAGTGAGTGAGAGTGTGAGTGACAAAAAATCTAAACTTTCAGTTCATATACCGGCTGCACTAATTTATGGGTATTTTTTGAATTATCCATATTTTTGAATTTTTCCTTACTTAGTATCTTAAATATTACCTTTATTCCAAATTTCAAGTTTCTAGCGCTATAAAATCGAATTATTTTCAAATTTTCCTTATTTTTCGATTTTTCAGATTTTTTTCGATTTTTCGATTTTATTTTCTAATTTTATTTCGTTTTTTATTTTAACATTTTCTGAATCCTAAACACTATCTTTAACGTGAATTTTAAGTTTCTAAGGCTAAAAGATCAAATTATTTAAATTTTTACCATTTTTTTCGAATTTTCCGGATTTTTTAATTTTTCTTTATTTTGCATCCTAAATACTACCTTTATTCCGAATTTCAAGTTTCTAGCGCAACAAAATCGGATTATTTGAAAATTTTCGATTTTTTTTCGATTTTTTCGATTTTTTCAATTTTGCTTTAGATTTTTTTGGTGTTTTTTGTTTTCTTTTTCTGGATGCTAAACACTACCTTCACACCAAATCTTAAGTTTCTAAGACTACAAGATCGTCTTATTTTCAATTCTCAATTTTGATGGAATTTGTTGAATTTTCGAATGTTTTTTTTTTTCGAATTTTCCGGATTTTATAATTTTTCCTCTCTTTGTATCCTAATCACTACCTTTTTTCCAAATGTCAAGTTTCTAGGGCTACGGGATCTAACTAATCTTTTTGATGACGCGGAACGAGTGAGTGAGTGAGTGACAAAAAATCGAATGTTCGAGTTCATATATCGTCTGAATTAGAAAAGACAGAAAGTTGTAATTTTAAATTTTGGTCCCGTGTGCCAAATACTCTAAAAAAAACGAAGTTTTGAAGTTTTGGGATACTCCAGCGCGGAGGTATGGGGGGGTCAAAAGTGCCCTGAGTTGCTTCCAGAAAAGTATGCTTACGGCCGTGCTTTCTCGACTTGGCGGAGGCACTGCCGTGCCTCCAGATAATGAAAAATATTCAGACACGTGGCTTTTGGACGTATATTTTTTAATTTGCAGGTTAAATTTCGGTAAAAATATTTCTGCACGTGTACTTTGTTTTTATAAGTGAATAAAAATTCATATTTACTGTATGACGTCACGAGACTAGCGTCTATTGGGTTTATTTTATCTTTGTGTATTATAACTTTATGGATTTCATTTTTTTTTTCATTACAATTAAATAGAAAATATATTTTTATTTGAATTCACGGTGGTTAAGCATAAAAGTATGTATATAAAGTACATGTGAAAAGTTTGCGCCGGTGAAAAGGACGTTATGTTCAGCTTGAAATGCATTTTTACATTCATAAAACTAAAAAAAAAAAAAAGGATATAATTATGGCAAAATGACGTAATTCGCACCGATTTTTCAATTGTTAGTTATAAAAATTAGAATTAGAGTCTTTGTTGATTTTGAGTGTATGCCTTGATTACATGTTAGCGATTGCTTTTTTTTTTAAACTGAATCATACATACAATTAATTTTTTTTAATAAAGAATTCAGAAAAGTGGACGATTTCAGGAAAAATAAAATTAAGAGTAGTGTTTTGGCAGAAAAAACTTGAAACGATAACATAACATTAGCACGTTTGCACATAAAACAACATAAATAGTTCAGCGTTTGTTTCCGGCTAATATACCATAAAAAAATTAAGACATCATAATAAAACACAAATTAGAACTATATCTATATCTATTTTCTTTACTAATTAAGAAAGATCTGTAATTTATCCCTTGTTCTGCTATCTTATTTACACAAGATAAAAAATTTGTTGTTAAAACTCCAGAGGATCTGAACTTAACATTTCAGGTAAGTTTTCCTTATTGTCGATGAATAGTAATATAAACATGTTTATATTTCTTAGAGTACAATTACAAATACGTATAAGTCAGTAAAAGCTATTTGTACTGATATTGCATGCAATATATATATGTTTCCCTTTACTAATTAAGATAGATCGGAAATTTTTCCTGTTTCGCCATCTTATTTATATCAGATTACAAATTTGTTGTTAAAATCTCAGACCATTAATCAGGTCCTGAACTTAAAGTATCACGTCAGTTTTCCTTATTGTCGATGAATAGTACACCCAGAAAAAAGTTTTGTTGAATCAACAAAAATTTGGTTGACCCAACAAAACTTTTTGTTTAAATATAGGTCAATGGAAATTTTGTTTGAATCAACAAAACAATTTTTTTTTTTTGCAATTCCAAAGAAAATTTTTGTATCGTCAGCAAAAAAATGTTTTGTTAATTCAAGTAAAATGGTTCAATTTTACTTGAATTTTGCTAAAACAACCAAAATGTACTCAACAAAACATGTTTTGTAGTTTTAATCAATTCCTTTTTCTGGGTGTACATAAATATTTTTATAAATTGTTTAAAAACCACGATTTTGACCTAGCTCCCTAGGACGGGCATTTACACTAGTATCAACATAAAAAAACAATATAAAAATTTAACAATTAAGAAATATCAAACATTCAAAAATACGTTTTTACCAATATTTTTAAAAATAGATAATTGACTAGAACAGTTAACTCTTCAGGGATGGGAGGCGGGGGTGCTCTACCCCTAGCTCCCTGACGAAAATTCTTAGTTCATTTTTCTTTTCGTTTTTAATTATTCTAAAGTCTTAATTATTTTAATTGTTCTAATTACCAAATCAGAGATGATTAAAAAAATAATTAAACATCAAAATCCAGTGAGGTGTAATGATGGCTCCTTGCCGGCGCTAATGCTAAGAGAGTGTACTGACAGGGATCTGTTTAGAAAGAAATTGGATCCTGTAAAGGTGATTTCACAAATTTTTTTTCATTTCAAAACAGGACCCTTCACAAAATTTTCTCTCAAAACAAGGCCCTTCACAAAATTCTTTGTCTTAACCGCTTGGGGACGAGCGACACGTATACGTGACGCATAAGATGCTCAGAATCCTCGATTATTCCCACCAGTTAATTTTTATTGTAAGCTTTGCCTTATTTAATGATAGCATTTCTGCAATTCAATTATGCGAAAATATCTGTTTTGAAAAACCGGTGGTAAAAGATTAAAAATTCTGTAAAGGACGCTCGTCGCGAAGGGGTTAAAACTAGGCTTTTCACAAAACTTTTCCTCTCAAAGCGTACCTTTTACAAATTTAATCACTTAAAAGTAAAATGTGACTGTTACTTTTACATATATAAAGAAAAAATGTGTATTTTACGTACATATATATTCTTGAAAATGTATAAACTAGAACCTGAATATAACGATAATTTCAAATTCACAAAATGATTACTATGTTTTTCACAAATTTTAAAAGCTGTGTTCACAATTTCACAAAAACAGGATCCTGGGAGAAAAGTCTAGACAAACCCCTGACTAAGTAGACACCATTTCCCCTTCCCACTAACGAAAATCCTGCGTATGTCCAATTGTCCATGTCCTTGTATGTATATAAATTCGTTTCTTAAAATGTTTTGTTAGTGGCTTATAAGAATCCAAACCTTTTGATATAAAATTTTAAATATGTACTTAAATGCATAAAAATGAATATTAAAAGAAAATCTATTTCAGGAAATAAAACTGAAACAGAGCATTTAAATATAACTTAGTTGTTATTGTCATTATGTAATAATGTAATTATATTTTTTTAAATGTTTTACTTTTAAACTCCTTGCAATTCTAAAGTATCTGGCATTTATTGTCTGAGTGAAAACGAAGACACACACACAGCGCAATGTTACTTTGTCCCATATATAGCTACGATAGATATTAAAACCTTTTGTCAAGCATTCACTGAAAAAAATATTTCAAGGATTTCGTTCGAATTTTCACAGAAGGTAACCTATGAAGGTAACAACGACACCTATCTAATTACCAAGAATAAATTTCAAACCGTTTGGAAATTACATTAAAAAAATAGATAAAAAGAACACAATTAAAGTGCATACGTCACAAAAGTTTTTTGCGACGTCGTTTTCACCGGCGCGCGGTACATTTTCGTAGACAATCGGATTAGAGCACATGGAGTAAATAAAATACGTACGATCTAATATTAGAGTACAATGAAACATATTTCAATTTAATGTAACTGGAAAATAAATCTATATATATTTTTTATATTTGAAAAAAAAGTAATAATACAGTAGGTGATATCTGGCCCAAATCTTGCCAATAGCATGTTTTAAATCATCCAATAGCAGCATTTATATTTCGCGTGTGTAAACTAGAAACAATTCTTTGACGTTTAAATAAAATGATTTGATTTATATGATATTATTTTTCTTCTTTTTTTTTCCTATTATTTTAAATTAAATTAGTGAAAGGCAGGTATTTTAAATGTATTAATTTAAATGAAATATGTGAAAGGTTTATATTTTAAGAGAAATTAATGCAATATGAATATGGTATAGGAACAATATTTGGCGATTTATTACCTGCGCACGACTAACTTAAAACTGCCAATATTGGAAATGTTATGTGGTATGCAGAATGAAACAAATAATTATATTATAACTTCTCTACGTAACAAGAAGATAGCTAATTCATACGCAAGCAAGGTTGACTTCAAACAAGAGTAATGCTAACAACAATATTGTTTTAATGGTACTTTTCCGTTGTACAAAAATCATGCTAAAATGCATGCTAAAGAAAGATACAAAACAAGCGGGAAAAATTTCCACCTTACGGCAGAATATATAGATTGGCCACCCACGGCTATTATCGTTGAAACTTTTACAACAAAGTCTAATTCGTCAAAAAAAAAAAAAAAAAAAAAAAAAAAAAAGTGTTTGTTAGCATAAGTCAGTTTTTCCACTTTAGAATTTAGTTAGCGCTCTAAGATTTTTTGTGAGGCTGGCGGAATATATTAGGAACGAACACACCAAGTTTTAAAAAGATTCGGTGAATAGTAGTATTTTTAATAAATATAATAGTAAAAAGATGTGGCTCCAATGGGCTGAGACGTGGCGAGGCAGATCTTATTTACAAATCTGCTGGCTTAATGACACCCTTTAAACTATTTTTAATGGTTCAAGACACTTTAACGCTTAATAGATAACTTTAAAAAGGTAATGAAGAGTTCTATGATAGCAGCTTTTATGATGGATACAGCTAAGATAAGTTGTTTAACAAATGATGAGTTAGCTTTAATTGACGGGCTCTTGGAGAGCGGTGGAGGGGGAGGGCTATACAAAACACAAGTGCACTACGAGACCTTTAAAATGAATCCCAACTTGCAAATGAGAGATGGGACTTTAAAAGGTATGCCCCTTTTGCGCCCCTCTCACGAGCTCCCTTCGAGAGATACTACGTTAAAACCGAGGGTGCCAAAAGAAGCGGATAGGGGGATACCTTTAAGCGGTTTACAGCTAATTTTGGTGAAAATTTGGAGCTGTTCGGCCCATAGAAACAGAGAAAAATGGGAAAAACTGAAATAATTATGAGAAATTGAAAAAATTAAATAAGAAAAGTGCTCCTGACGGGAGGGAGGAGAGTAGGACCAGGCAAAAGTGCTTTTGATATGTTACATGATGGGGTTTGAACATCTTGAATGTCTCCCTCCCCGGAGGGGGGGGGGTGGGGTAACCCCGTTCCTATGGGAGATAGGGCCTCGGGACCCTCTTAGAAATGTCGGCCCCGGCGAGTTTATCTTCGTTGGATCCTTTACAAGAGGCCTACGCCCTCTGTGGGGCTTAAAGGGGCTGAGAAAGATGGGAAAAGCTAAAATTTAAAAAGAGTTGAAACAGAGAAAAATGCTTCTTAAAGGAAGGGGGGGGGTGAGAGGGGGAGAGTAGGACCAGACCATAGTGCTTCAGCAAAAAGGTCTTACTGAACCATACTCTACCCGGAACTTACGAGAACTTACCCCCCCCCGGGGGGGTTACTTCATCCCTATGGGAGATACGTCCACGGGACCCCCTTAGAAATGTCCGCCACGACGATTTTAACTTCGTTGGATCTTTTAAATGGGGTCTGCGACCGCTGTAGGGCAATTAGGGACTGAGAAAGGAAATACAAGCGGAAGTATCGGAATAATAAAGAGAGACAATTTGATTTTTAATATCGTCAATAGCAACCATTTGTATAGTTATGTATAAAAGGTGTCCTCCTTTATATATGGAGTGGTTGTGACTTTTCATAAACATGATTTTTACTGGTAGACTGAAAGAATTAGCCCTGTGTGTGGCTAAAAAAACAAAAACCGTACTTTCGTGTTATAGCGGCCCCCACAATTATGATTATGCCAAAGTTGCAGTTATGATTTCGCCAGGATCATGGTAAAGCTTATATATGCATCCTATTTACGCATACATATATTCCAAACACTCCTATATGTGCCGTCATTATATACACATATTATTTACGTCTTATATGTCGTATACACATCATATACACATGTCATATATATACATCATATATGACTATAACTTGGCCACATGCATCAAGATCAAGAAATGTTCTTTTAAATAATTCTTTTTGCATAGGATAGCTGAGGTCGATCTCTAACGTTGTTAGTTTTTACTTTTTCGATTTTGGTTCCAGTTTTTTTATGTAAGGGTAATTTCACTTTCAGAACTGGTTCCAAAATTAAAAATGTCCGCTTACAAAAAAACCGTAACCAAAATCAAAAAAGTAAAAACTAACAACGTTAGAGATCGACTTCGGCTATCCTATTCATAAAGAATCATTTAAAAATATTAAAATGCAAGAGCCTACGCTAGTCACGCGAAGAAACGCTTCAGCTAATGTTAAGTCTATGGGAAGGTTATCGCGCGATTTCTCGCTCGCATTTTAATCGATTTATTAGACATTATGATACAGTTGCCAAGTTCAGGAAAATCTTTTTGTTTTGTTTTTGAGAAAATAATTGCATAAAACTTAGATTTTAAGAAACTTTTTCTAAATCATTTTACTCATTTTGGGGCCCCCATCATCGGTGGGCCCAAGGCCGTGGCCTAGTTGGCCTGTGCGTTAATCAGGCCCTGGGAAGGTTAACGCCTTTTTACTTTCTTCTATCTTTACAAGAAAAAAGTATTGGATTCATGAAAATTTTCGACTTCCAGTTTTCGACGGATTTATACATTTTAGAAGGTCTTGAACACGATTTGACCATTTTTAGAAAATGTCTGTCTGAGACAAAAATTTTCTGGATGCTGTATCTCAAGAACTAATGTACGAAATTTAATAAAGCTTTATATTCAGTTAGTCCCTGATATAAATTGGTGCTGATTGGTTTTTGGTAAAAATTGACCGAAAGGTGGCGCTGCTATGCTGCATTGTCCGCGATTTCCGAAATAGCTCTATCTCAAGAACTAATGCCCTTATTTTCATCAAACTTCAGGTTCAGTTACACCTTGACATAAATAGATGCTAATTACGTTTTGGTGTAGATATCCCAACAGGTGGCTCTGCTATACCACTTTTTTCTCGATTTTTACGATAACTCTATCTCAAGAACTAATGCACGGAATTTCATCAAACTTTAGATTCTGTTAGACCTTGACATAAATAGATGCTTCTTACCTTTTGGTGTAAATAGCCCAATAGGTGGCGTTGCTATGCTGCTTTTTTCCTTATTATCACGGTACTATATCTCAAGAACTAATGCACGGATTTTCATTAGACTTCAGATTCAGTTAGACGTTGACATAAGTTGTTGCTAATTAGGTTTTATAAATCTCCCGACAGGTGGCGTTGCTATGCTGCATTTTACAGGATTTACACGATTTTAGCAATGTCTCAAGAACTAATGCACGGAATTTAATAAAACTTTAGATTTAGTTAGAACTTGATATAAATTTGTGCTGATTCTATTTAGTGTATGCGAAATCTGTGTGAGATAGAAGAAAGTTTTGGGATTAGCACATCCGACTAGTTATTTAGCGTCGCATTTATTGTACTTCATCGCGCGCCTTCAAATATCGATTTTCGTAAAAATTAAATTTATGTTCCTAATAAAAGTGCACAATCCGTATCCACTTGATGCATACCAACAATCAAAGTAAGTGGTTTGTTGTTGGACCAAGCGCCCCCTGGCGAAAAATCCTTCAAGGTTTTTGCTCTAACTGTGTATTCTTATCTCGGGTTCTATGGGCCCAATCACAACGGGGTTTGGATGATTCGACTTGGTTTTCGATCGTGTTACAATTTTAGTTGCACCTTCCACCTCCGGCACCGTAGCATTGAAAGCACACGCACGCACTGAAAGTTGTTTAGTTCCAGATTCCACCGCCAGGAGGCGCATTATTTCCTCGAGTTCTATGGACCCGATATGAACGCGAACTGGTTCTTCAACTCCCTTGATACAATGGGAACCCGTTTCGGATGTTCTTATACTAGGACTTCCCTCAAAGGGATTAGTCTGAGTTATATTGCTGAGAACATAGGGTTAACAATTACAATATAAAGAAAAAGAGCAAATTAAATGATAGAATTACAAAATATCATATATAAATTCATATACACTGTTAAAAAAAATAGAAAAGAAGTACTGTTCATCAGATGTGTTGTCATAATTTTTTTTTTTTTACATGTGGCAAAGAATCTCATTTTCTTAAGCGCGTATTGCGCAAAACTTGAAAAAAAAAAAAAAAAAAAAAAAAAAAAAACGCCGGATCTTTTAAAACGCCAAGCTTTTTAAAGTTACCGTAATTGGATTTGCAGCCAATAGATTATTCTATCAAGCGTGGCTTAACGCAAATTTAATTTCATTGTTGCACCTTTTTTGTGTGTGAATTTAAAATTTTTCTTCCTGGATTATATATCTATTATTTGTATAACTGTTTATAGAAACTCTTACACTTCAAACTACATTGATAGCATGCTTTGCTACAAACCATATTGCAAAACTATAGTCTAAATTACTATTAAAGTATACAAAAAATCTTTCGATGACTTCTGTAAAATAACTTTTACATTAAATCTCCATACCGGCAAAATTTAAAAATTATATATATTACAAAGTTAAGCTTAACAGATACTTCTTGATTATTATCTAGGTGGCTCTTCCCCCTGCGCCTTTAATGCGCCTTTACTGCGCCAATCCGCAGACTTTTCTTTTGCCTGTCTGTCTGTCTCTACACAATTTGTCTGTTTCCCTATCCGATCTTTTGCCCGTCTGTCTAACCGATTTTCTATCTCTCTACACGTCTCGCTATCTGTCTCTATATTTCTCTACCGGTCTCGCTACCCGCCAATCTATTTCTCTAACCGTCTGTCTATCTGTCTAACTACTTGTATGTCTAGCCGTGTCTCTATCCAAATCGCTACCCATTTGTCTACCTGTCTCACAACTTGTCTATCTGTCTCTCTACCCGTCTGGCTATACGCCTCTCTACCCATCTTCTTACCCATCTCTGTACCCATCTACTGTCTCTCTACTCGTCTGTATACCCGTCTCACTATCCGTCTGTTTTTGTACCCGACTATTTACCCGTCTCGCTACCAATCTCATTACCCGTCAGTCAACTCGTCTCTGTACTCATCTCTCTACTCGTCTCTTGATCCACCACGCTACGCGTCTCGCAACCTTTCTCGCTACATTCCTGTCTACCGGTGTCGCTACCCGTCTCGTGACCCATCTCGCTACCCCTCTGTCAACCCTCTTTTTACCTTTCTCTCTAGCCGTCTGTCTATCCGTTTCGCTACCCGTCAGCCTCGGGTCACTACCCGTCTGTCTACCCGTTTGTTTACTCGTCTTTCTACCTCTCGCCACCTCTTCCCAATATTTAAACAATTCATTTAATATACAGAAGCCGTTTATCAGTTATTAAATGCAAACAGAAGTAATTTATCTAATAAGTGTAATCAGATGCATTTTTTTTAATTACATACATAAACCTGAATAATAATTCATCAGTTTTGTTTTCATAGTTGTTTATATCATTTGACAGTAAATCTCAACTTCTTAAACCTGGATTGTCTCAAGCTTTTTAAAAAAAACACAAGGTTTGTATAACTGCAAAGTACCCTGAGGGCTATATTAGCTACATGTTATTAAGTTAAGTGAAAGTTTCGTTATCGCGTTTGCGGCCAATTGCTTATGTCAGAAAGCGTGGCTTAACGCCATTTTAAATTCATTACTGTAACTTTCTTTTCTTTTCTTTTTTTTCTGGGTGGGGGGGGGGGGGGTAGGGGGGGAAGGGTTTCAAATATATACATTTAAATTCAAACTTTTGCCTCCATGCCATTAGTGTTGTTTGTATTATTAACTAATACCTTGTAGACCGAGCTTCATTTGAAACAAATGTAAAAGACTTCTTCTACAGTTTTTTTAGGAGAAACTTTCGTAATTGGGCCCAAAGCCAATCGGAGCATTTAATATCATTATTGTAACTCTTACAGAGTTAAAACAATATTGTTGCTAGCTTTACTCTTGTTTGAGACCAGCCTTGCCTGTGTATCTGAATGAGGAAAAGTTTCGTATCCTATGTCGGTTGGCGAAAAAAATTTAAAATGGTGACAAAAGGTAGTTTTAGCATCTTACAAAATTTTCCAAGAGAGCGGTAAAACATGTTTTTCAAATATTTACAAACATACGTTTATTAAAGCATGTTTTTGCACCATCTTAAAAATTTAAGCACGATGCTAAAATAAAATTTTATCGCCATTTTCGATATTTTAATAAGTAATGAAAATACATAAACAAACTTATTTAACAAACCTAAGAGGCATTTTTGGGATAAATAATTGTTATTGCCAGGGGGGTACATTGTAAACAATTAATAAACGGATAGTAAATAATAAATAGCATTTAAAATATAAAAATAGAGACGTGGTCCGTATAAAAATGCAAAACATAACATTATACGCTTGATATATGTAAATCTTTTTTTATTTTTTTATATTTCCGAAGGCACAGATAAAAGGTAAAAATCTCTTTTCCAAATGCCAAATAGAAAATATACAAAATAGAATGCCAAATATACAAAATAGAAAAATATCTGCAAAAAAATATATCTACATAATACTACATCTGCAAAAAAATAAGATTTAGAAAAAGTAAGCCATATCCTGCAGATCCCAACAATCACATCGAAAAACTTATCACCAAAAAAGAACTCGCCAAATCTTACGGCACAGGAGATGGATTTTTCCCTCCGAATGCAGAATATTATTTTTTTTTCTTGTACGATGGGTGATTATAATATAATTGTTTCATTTCGCATACTACATACCGTTTGATATATTGGTACTTTTATGTTATCCTGGCGCAGTTGATAAATCGCCAAATATTGTTCCTATAACATTTACATATTGAATTCATTTCATTTAAATATAAACCTTTCACTCATTTAATTTAAAATACATGCCTTTCATTAATTCCATTTACAATGCTAAAAAGAGAAAAAAAGAAATAATTCCATAAATCGAAACCTTTTATTCTATTTCTCAACACAAAAGAATTTTTTTTTTAAATTTACACACGCGAAATAAAAAAAACTGCTATTGCTGAGATTTGCGCCAAATCTCTAATACCAAGTCTACCAAGTTATTGCGGGGTTTTTCTTTCAAACAGAAAAAAATCCAGATTAATTTTCGATTTCTACTAAATTGAAATATATTTTATTGTGCTGAATATTAGTGCGTGCATATTTTTTTGCTCCATGTACTCCATGAACTTTTCAATTCCGATTGTCCACGAAAATCTCCCGCCGGTGAAAATGACGTACGCACAAATTTTTCGTGACGTATGTACTTTAATTGTGCTTTTTTATCTATTTTTTTAATATAATTTCCAAACGGTTTGACATTTATTCTTGGTAATAAATAGACGTCGTTATCACATTTATAGGTACCTGCTGTAAAAATTTGAACGAAATCCGTTAAATATTTTTTGAGTTATGCTTGACGAAAGGTTTTAATATCCATCGTAGCTATATATGGGGCAAAGTAATACTGCGCTGTGTATCAGTCTTCGTTGCACTCAGACAATAATAAATTGCGCCCACTGGCGGTGGAAGGGGGAACTAAAGGACTTAGCAGCACGTGCACAGCACGCTTGCTACATGGTGCCGGAGGCAACAGGGATACGTGTTGAAGTTTCGTTCGGTAGGTGTTTTGTTTGGAACAGAGTGGCGCCCCCGGGCGGCGAAAGGTGGAACTAAAAGTTTTTGCAATGCGTGCAAAGCACGCCTACTATACGGTTCCGCAGGCAGCGGGAACACGTGTCAGAGGTTTGTTTAGATCAGAATGCGCCCCTGTTGGCGGAAGGTGGAAATAAAGGATCTTCCATCGCGTGCGCAGCACTTTTAAATAAATAATTTAATACAAACTCGGGTTAAAGATATAAATCATACAAACTTTAGACTTGTTTAATTTTATTACCACAGGCCCGGACAACGCCGGGCGAGTCAGCTAGTATTATGTATAATATACTGTGTGTCCTAAAATTTGACTGACCGATTTTAAAATTCAAGTACTTGCAAACGGTGACAAATATTAAAAAAAAAAACTCTTGCAGGAGAGTATTAAATACGATTCGAGGCTAACGAAAAAGAAAGGCTACCGCGGTGCTTTGCGCGTATCTTTTTTTACAGACCGCCGGAGTCACGTGATGCTCGAATGAGCATCACGTCACTCTAGCGGTCTGTAAAAAAAGATAAGTGAAATGCACCGCGGTAGCCTGTCTTTTTCGTTAGCCTCGAATCCGATTAGTATGAAGTCAGATGTATGATGTCAGGAGTTTTTTTTTTTACTGCGATTCCCGGTTTTAGTTTAAAATAGCAGCGATAGATGGCGCTGAAAGCAATAGGAGCTTAATCGAGGCCAAAACTGAAATCACCCAGCATTGATGGGAATGTAGGAGGTTAAATATATGGCGCGGGTCTCATTTACTAATACAATTTTGTTCTTAGGGTCCGATTCTGAACTCAGTCGGTATTAGAGCTGTTATAAACCGTATGTTACTGAGTAACGAGTATTCTTTCTGATACTAAGTGCCGTATTGTTACTTTGGAATACGACTCGTTACTGTATCAACGCTCGGCAGAACTAAATGAAACAGGCTTCAAACGCTACCTTCACTTAAGTATTTATCTGTTATATAGAAACAGAAATAATTTTGTTTCTATTGTTTGTTCTATATTTAATTTTGTTTCTATTTTTAATTCTCATGGTTCCAAAATAACTTTAACTAACATTACTCAATGTAGAAAAAATAAACACAGAAGTACAAGTGATTACAAATGATTATTACAACTTTACAGAGCTATTAAAAGAATAAAAATTACAACCTTGTTGTTCATCGGAAATCAAATATAGCAGTTGAAAGTTTCAATTCAACACAGTTCAGTTATAAGTGTTAAATGTGAGCCCCTCCAGGAACACGAACGATATCGAGACGGTACGATAACTCATCCCACATTTTTTTCCCAGCATGTCTGGTCTCTGGTGTGACTCTTTGAATGGCTGCAGATATGCGTGTCCTAAGTTCGTCAATGTCGGTTGGTAGCGGTGGAACAAACACCTGATCTTCGATGAGGCCCCACCAAATAAATTACATGGAGTGATGTCAGTGATGAGTTATCGTACCGCCTCGATATCGTTCGTGTTTCTAGAGGGGCTCACATTGAACACTTATAACTGTTTGAATTTAAACTTTCAACTGTTAGTTTTGATTTCTGATTAACAACAAGATTGTACTTTTTGGAGGTTTTCTTTTAATAGCCCTTCAAAGTTGGGATATTCATTTGTAATCACCCTGTACTTTGGGCTCTTATACAAAATACATCATTATTAGTTTCTAATTTTTTTCAAATGCAGCCATACTTCGTTTTTTTATGAATGTGAAATTAAAAAAGATAAAATCTAATGTATTTACAAAGAATTTAATTAGATTTTATGCAATATCAAATGTTAGGATCCTGAAATTTCTTGTGTTATTTTGGTGAAAATCATAAATAAACGTTTTTCGTTTACAATTTTATATGAACTGTAGGATGTTAACAGTAATGAATTTTAAATTAACGTGGTTACTTAGGGAAGTTCGGTTGTGCTCTTTGAATGTAACGGTCATCGGACAGTACTACCGTGACCTACGTTATACCAAGGCAACACTAGATACCGTGCTTGCTTAAGGCTTCTATACTAGAGAGCTGGCGCATCGTCCGACATTAATATTCCCAAGTGGGAAAGCGTTGGCGCTAGTTTTTCCTGTAGGACCCATTTGGCGCATTTATCGCCTTCTTAGTTGCTTTGCAGAATTTATCAAAAAGTACTATAGGGAATGAAAGTTTCGAATAAAATACGTATTCTTGATCATTGATTTTCATTGCAAATTGTAGCCTGCATGTTATTTATTGTTCAATAAAATTATAAAGCACAATGTAAACACATTGATAAGTTACGTTACTATCGAGGTGCAATAAATCAAAATACAGCTTCAAAACATTAAAACTGTAAGATGTTAAAATTTCATGAGCTTTCGGCTAAACATTAGCCTTCCTCAGATGAACAACAAGCAGTCGAGGAGACGCTGCTCCGAAATGGCGCGTTTTGGACAGGCTAGGAATGGGCGAAACCAAACAGACGTGAAATGAAGGGGGTGACTGAAGTCCGGATGATATCATTACCAGCTGGGGTGGGTCAAGAGAAACCGAAAACCCCAGTGATATCTAGTATATTGTACCATAAACGAGGGATCTGATAAGATAATACATCATTACATGCATTATTACCTCTTTTCAAAATCTCTAGGGACTCTCTGATTATGCAACTATTATACTGTGAACCTCGTGAAATTATTTTAGCTTTACTGAAAAATACATCAATATCTTTGGACTGATTTAATCTGGATAAAGCAGTGGATAATTTACCTTTTTTCATATCAGCTGTATGCTCTTTAATTCTAATAAAATTAGAAATAAATTTATTTACTTTTATTAAGAACTTATTTACTTTTATTAAGAACTTATTTACTTTTATTACTTTGGTTTTACAATGAACAATCTTTTCACTAATTAATTATACACGCGATACAAGCAGTGTTGAATTCATGGAGTGACAAGGGGGGGGGAGGGGGGGGTGATACACACACGAAACATTTTGTTTTCTAATGGTCTAGAAGTGCACCCCCCCCCCCTCCTTTGATCCAAACGTATTTCTTAGAAGTGGAGGGGGAGTCGTTTGATCGTTTTTATCATTATGTGTTTTCAGTCTTAAAAAAAAAAGGCTTTTATTTAGGGAGTTACCCGAGGGGGGGGGAAGGGGGCGAGATATAACCGCGGAAGATTTTGTTTTTTAATGGTCTAGAAGCGCACCTACCCCCCCCCCCTCCTTTTAGCCAAACTTATTTCTTAGAAGGGAAGGGGGGGGGGTAGTTTGATCGTTTCTATCATTATGTATTTTCAATTTGAAAGAAAAAAAACTTTTATTATTTTTAGTAAGTATGCATGTTTCATTGGTGCTATCTTTTGCATTTAATCTTTTTAAGAATTTTGTTACTAAAAAAAGAGTTACATTAAAAAGCAAAATATTTAACAATTAAAATTTATTCTTCAAGTGTACTTTTTTTCCAAAAAATAATGAGTTTTTTTTTTTTTTTTTTTAGTGTATGTTAGTGTATGCATTTATATGTTTTAGCATTTTTATGTTTTAGTGTATGCATTTCTGAGTGTTCTTTACTTAACAGTGTAATGAAAAAATATTATAATTAATTTCTGATGTAAAAGTATAATTGAAGAAAAATAATATTAAAAATATAATTTCAGCTTTTACTTTGTGATAAAAATTAAAAAACTTCTATTTAAAGTAATTTTTAAAAAGTTTTCATGTGTAGCAATTTTAATCCAATTTTTTATTTCTTTAATAATATGAGAAATGTTCTTTCCAAGAGGAAAATGTAATGATCCTTCACAGTATTCAGATATCCTTCGTTATCTTAAACAAATTTATATCTTAAAGTTACAATAAAAATATACTCCATTTCTTAATAACATTTAATTATGAAAATTGTTTAAAATATTTATTTATATATTTTCTTAAATATAACTGTATTTTGATGAAATATTAATATTAAAATTATCTTTAAGCAAATTTAGGGATTTTTGTTTTTCGAAATTCAAAATGGAACCCATTTATTTGATGAAAATGAATATGTAAAAAAAAGAGAAAGAAAAAGAAAAGAAATCTGTACTTTTTAAAAGTAAATTTCTTTAAAAATATTCTATTTTATATTATGGTTCTTTCGAAAACCCTCATAAATTTTAATTATATATTAATATTCTTAAGTTTTCCATAAAATTTCAGTTTAATTTTGTGCTTTTGAAAAAAAAAAAGGTTGGAAATAAACATCGTTTTCCCGAATATGAACTAGATGGCGCTACGCCCTTGAAATTGCCGTTACCGCCAAGCTGGCGAACAAAAAATTTCGGGAAGAATAAAATCTACAATTAATAGTTGAATTTGGCAATTTTTCATGTTTACGAGGAAATTGAAGCATGCAGGGATACTTTCTTGAATGATTCGTAGAATTAATAGCAGAACAACTACCCATAATTAAACCTTTAAAGTTAAAAAATAGACAGAAACCAATTCAACGCCATTGAAACACATTACGTGAACCAGTCCAGCGGGAATAAAAATGCCTGACGAGTCAGCCTATATATTATAGGAGCTCTATGCTTGCTCATTCATTCTCAAAACGTCACAAATAGTGGCTGGCTGCGACCAGCGATTGGTTCAAAACGGAGGGCGCGCCGCTTTGCACCAATCACCGTGTAAAAATGATCCATTCCATGTGACGTTTTAAACGTCATGCTGAAAGAAGACCAAGATTCAAAATGGGAAAACCAGCTCTAGCACAAGCTAGAGGTAAAAATATATCAAGAAAGAGACAAAAAACCAATGAATGATAGACAAAAAACAACCCACAACAGGGGCGAGCCTATAAAAACGCCAAAAAGCCTTGACAGAGACAAATACAACAAGAAGGGAAATCAGCCCATAAAAGAGGCGATAAACACTACAGCGACAACCCACCATGAACGTGACAAGCCAACAGACATGGTAAATATGTAAATCTATGTACGCTAATGGCACCTGGTGCATGTAAAATCCGTCGTGGGTGCAAAGCCCTCCAAGTTACCTGTGAATAATACCTCTGGGGGTGCCTAGTCAGGTGAGGGTCTCGTCACCTGATCAAGGTTCTAAATTACGAGACCTATTAAATCTGTCAATTCAACAAAGTTAAACAGAAACCTTGAACCGGCAAACAAAGATAGCGGTAGCAAATCACAAGAGAGCAAGCACAGCAGCGATGTGAACAAATCAATAGTCAGGTGGATCACAGCCATGCTGTGATCAGACGATTTCCGCCCCGCACCCAGGTACTAACCCGTTAAGCTAGGCATTCATGCCGGGCAGGTAGGGGCCTGGTTAGCGGTATAAAAAAAAAAAAAAAAAACGTCATGCTCCGGCCGTGTATAACGTAGGTCGCGGTTATACACTGGCGGTTCATGACGTTTAAAACGTCACACGGTGTGGATCGAGGCTAACGAAAAAGACAGGCTACGGCGGTGCATTCCACTTATATTTTTTTACAGACCGCTAGAGTGACTTGATGCTCTTTTAGTACACCTGCATTGGTGCATTCGAGCATCACGTGACTCCGGCGGTCTGAAGAAAAAAGATATGCGTAAAGCACCGGGGTAGCCTTTCTTTTTCGTTAGCCTCGGTGTGGATCATCTTTATACGGCGATTGGCACAAAGCATCGCACCCATCGTTTTGTGCCAATCACGTGTAAAAGATTATCCATTCTGTATGACGTTTTAAAAGTCATGAACCGGCCGTATATAACATAGGTCTTGGTACTACATAATTATCTATTGTTGAAATGATTAGCAAAATAACTTTAGGTGTTCGCTAAATGCAGAGTATCATTGCCAAGTGTGACAAAGTCTTACTAGTAAACACTACGGTAGGACTTTTTGAACAGCCAATCACGTTCATACTGCGGATTCGACCATCCCGAGGCGACTATCACTTCTAGGCAAAGAACTAAGCACCCACAGTGTTCAGATAAAGATAGAGATGTACTGAAACGTCAAAACGGCTTGCAATATGAAGCCAGTTATCGCTCAAATCACGCGGCCCAAATAAGACAAGAACGTCAAACAAGGACTGAATTCGAGGATAACAAAAAAGACAAATCTGAGTATCTTAAAAGACAACATAATACATGCAGTAAGGGCTATTCCATGTGACATGTTACGCTGAAAATGTTGTACAAAGAATGCAAGGTGTGGTGCAAGAGAACGGTGGTCACATTGAATGTGGTCGAATTCCTCGTCGGGAAAGTGTATAGGATGAATAAAGCATGGCATTTTATCCAAATTATTAATTTTGTCTGTTTCTGATGTTTTCTTTCAATGTACAGCACCAAATTTCCCCCTATCGGCGATGATTGGAACTAATTTTTTGTTTTTGTTGGAATCTTTTTTCCCGTGGTTTTCTTACTCCATTTATAAAATTTTGTGCCAATCCAGTTATTAGAACGAGCTACCGGCGGCTTTGAACAGCGTCAGTTTAAAAAAAAAACACCCTGTATATCTTAATTACTTACATATTCTACAAACAAATGCTTGTTTCAACACATGATTATAATCGTTCATTCAAGATATTAAAACAAGTTTGAAATTTTAACAATATGAAATATAACTTACAAGAGAACTTTTGTATACTCGTGTATAGCTCTGTGTAGTATTCTAAGTTCAAGTAAAATGAAAAATAATTGGTAAGGATGCAACCGAACCAAGTGAGGATTTCGTATTATAATGATCCAAACTGAAACTATATTACATCTGAATCGTTTCGAATTTAGACGCCGGACTCCATTGTTCAATCGAGTAAAAATTGAAACAAACATGTTTCAGCTTTCAAAGTCAGGGACCGATTTACAAATTTTTGGGCCCTGGGCACCTATGCTTACGGTGGCCTTGAATAAAAGAAAATATTATTGAAACTACTTATTAAGATAGCCACTACTGACTTTAAAAATTTTGGGATATTTAATGATGTTTTTATAAATTTTCTTCTCAGTCTTTTAGCAGTAAAAGTTTTTATAACATCTTCATAATCTTTAGTATCTCGTTGACGATTTTTCGATCTTTTGAAATCTGTTTCGAAAGTGAAAGTATTTGAATAAAAAACCTGTAAACAAAATCGAAAAATTAAAAAAACGGCTTTTGTAGAGATCAACCTCAACTATCCAATGGAAAAAAAAAGTAAAAAGATATTGAAATGCAAAAGATTTATTTAAAAAAATTCTCTCATAGAATTAACATGAGCAGGAGGATTATTGAACGTGAGTGATGTAATCCTTAAAAAGTGATAATGTTAAAAATATAATAACGTTTTTTAATAAAAAAAATAAAATAGAGTTTTCTATATTAATTTTGTTTTTTAATAGTTAAAACTTCATCAGATTTTGGCAAATAATTGAAAAATCTTCAGTAGCATTTGGGCCCCCTAAAAATCGAGGGCCCTGTGCCCGTTCCCCGAATGCCCTGTCATAAATAAGGCACTGGAAAAAGTGTCGCTTTTTTGGCGAATTTCTGTTTTCATTCTGGCGATAAAATAAAAGTTTTCTAAAGCAGCATGCATTAATGAAAGGGGGGGGGGGGACCTCTTAAAAATCTTTTTTTTTAACTGAATGCTAACACGGGAGACCCGTGTATTTTAGGGGCTTTTTATGGAAACTTTTTACACACACACAAAAAAAAAAAGAACTTTGGTCCCGTAAATATTTTAGGTATTTTTATAGGTTTTTCTCCCTTTTCCTTTGGAGGGGGCCAGGGCCCCTTCGGCCCCCCTTTGGGTGCGCCACTGATTAAATCCGTGGGGAACATTAGAAACATCGGGACAAAACTACGTTTTTCACGGTTTTTAAGGAAATTGAAAAAATTGTCTTAATTTTGAAATGTCGTACTGCGTTTCCTATTGAGTGTATAAAAAAGTTTTAAATACGAAAGCTGTAGAGAATTTTGTCTTCTTTAAGATTATAATATACAAATAATACATTACGACAACGGGTCTCGAGATATTTAAAAAACAACAAAAAATGTCTCAAAATTTTGTTGTTTTTTGGCCACAGAAAATTCTCCCTTGAGAAATTTTGTTGGATAATTCGGTTTTTACATGCTGGCCTCAGTATATACAAGTCAGAAAAAAAAAATCTTCTACCCGACCTTTTGTAAGGTAACGCCTTTTTTTGGTACATTTCCCCTGGACTATAAGGACTTTGTTCCCAGATTATTACAAACACTTGAAATTCCTGTACCTAATATATACGCTAGCCAGGAGAGGCTTTTGGGGATTTCATAGCAAACTCTTAGAGAGTGGTTGCTGAAAAGATTCTCTCGTTGAGAGAAAATCACGGAGAAAACGGCGTTTATCTTGCCGTGAAGTTAACTCGGAAAGCGAACCCAAGAACCGAGCCCCACCGTGAAAAACTTTAACAAACTAAATGTTGCTTAATTGTCGCATGTAACCGTTAATGTGCTAAGAAAGTGTGCTGAGTGTAATGTTTAATAAATAGTGTTGTCGGCCGTACAACGTACAAGTCTTCTACTTTTTTGAACGTTACAGTATCCATCTAATCCGACAGATAGGATCTTTTGGGGGTTATTTCTACTATGCCAATCCGATTTTCAGATCTGCTGTAGATTTTCTTATGGTGTCCCTGAACTTTGAACAGGTACTGAAATTTTCAGAAGAATCCAAATAAATTTCGATATTATTGTTTTATCTACCACTTGATTAAGCCTTGCAACCTTGCATTCAAAAGGCTGCTTTTGAATTTGCCAAAGATTCATCTATAGATTTATAATCAAATAATTTTCTTTTTGCGTAAGAACTTACTCCAAATCTTAAATACAGTTTCAACATCTAAGGTCTTTGGCAACTTCACTGGCGTCAGTCAACCCTTCACCAAAACTTTTACCCTGTGTGGCAAGTGTCCTTCACCAGTTGCAAAGCTTTTGGACTAAAAAAAGAGCCCTGTAGTTATCATCCATAGTGTCACCCTGAAGTGTACAATGTGTACAGCGCACACAGGCACCAGAGTAATAAAGGCGCCAAAGATTTCATTTGAGGAGGAAATATTTCAAAAAGGAAAAAAAAAAATCCTTAATTTAATTATACTAAAATATATTACATTTTCTTGACATCTTAATTGTGTTTTATATTACCTGAAACAAATATACTCACTGAAATCACTTAATTATCTCTTCTCTCTCTGCTTACGAAGGTATTGTAATTCCCTGCCGTAGGTATTTAACATCTGGATTGTAATATTCGAACTATTTTATGCATGAAAAATTTAAATTTTTATATTAATTTAGGATTTATAATTTGATTACCGTATATACTCGCGTTAAGTCGAAGAATTTCTGACAATTTTTGTCAAGCAAATTGGGGGGGGGAGGGGGCGACTTATACGCGAGCCAATTAAAACAACAACAAAAAAAAACTTCAAATACTGCCAAAATTCAGGCTTTTTCTGTGTAAAAATAGTAAAATAATATTTAAATTATACAAATAATAATTTATCATTAAAAAATATTTCATTGATTTGTTTTTGTTTACTTACCACTTTTTCGCATTGGCGATTATCTCCTACCATATGGATAAAATGAAATCTTTGGCTTGATATTATGCAAAATTGAAGTAAAAACTTAGGGGGTCGACTTATACGCCGATTTTTTATTTTTTGCAGAATTTGAATTTAAAAGTTAGGGGGTCGACTTATACGCGAGTCGACTTATACGCGAGTATATACGGTAATCTCTTAAAATAAATTCTATTTTGCTGTTAGTTTTTACATGTTAGATTTTGTACCTTGAACCAATTTAAAATTTAAACAATTGACAAATTGTATCAAATACTAGAATAAAATGACACCGGTGAACCCGTGCGAGGATTTTGCACTGCAGTCTAATATATATATATATTTTATCAATATTTAATATTTTGTAGATATAGGTTCAAACTTCTAAAGAAAAATGAAGGATAAAAATATCTGCAATCAACATTAGTCAAGTCAGAATATCGTCTCATTTATTCCATCAAAGTTATAATAAAAACTGATTGAAGATAGCAAAATGCACGCTCGAAAAAAGAAAAACTAACAATCGTATTTTAACTGCATTAGAAGATGACGTCATCCGCTTCTTTAAAAACATGGAACAAAGAAAAATAAATTGAATGCATTTACAATACCATTTAATCTAATATAACAAAGATATATTTTATTCTATTCGTGAAACACCACTGCTTCGATCGATCGATGGCGTCTTTTTCTTCTAAATATTTTAATTTCAATTTTGCTTTTTAACCATAAATATAAAATATTCCCGTACGGAGAAATCATACTTTATCTTTTTTGGTACTACTTACTTTTTATAATCATTGTTGAATATCATATAATGCGGCATTTTATTTTTGTGCAACACTAATTTGCAATGCAATTTTTAATCAAAAACCATATTTTAAGGAAATGTGAGTGTACTATGTCAGAATAAAAGTAACAATGTCACAACAAAGTAACAATGCTTAAAATCTTTATGCAGGCTAGGAGAGTATGAAGTTGTTGGCATGCGTGTTAGAGTGCCGCGAGGGCCGAATGATACCAACACGAACCAGAAAATTTAAAATCAATCCTTAACCCTACAAAAATAATTTTCGCTAACCTGCAACCCGACAAAAAAATTTCGTTAATCTGAGCCCGACAAGAACCCGAAATTCTTCAACTCGAGCTCGACCCGAAACTCGAAATCAAAGAAAATATATCAATGCAATTATAAACAAAATGTTCTATAACCATATTTTTAATATTAATTTCTTCGTTTATGTAAGAAAATAAACCTGTAAAGGCTCATCCATATTCAAATATATAGTTTTTCATCTGAAACAATATTTTGGATTTTCTTTAGAAAAATCGGGTTAAGACAAACCGACTCGCAATCAAAGCCAATCGATTGAATCAAAACTCAGCCCGGAACATTTTTAGAATCAATCCGACCCGCAACGAAAACAACTAACACCAACCCGACCCGAGCCGCGGGCAGGGTCGGGCATTCACTTATTAGCAACTAAGATAAAATTGTTAGGTGCTATTAACGCCGAACTTTCTGATTCTAATTTCTATTCCTGTTGCTGCTTTACAAATGTTGTTAAAGATAGAACTCTTCTCGATAAATGTACCAAAAATTGATAAGTCACGTTAATTAATAATACCGATTCCTCCCCCCTCCTTCCCTTTTTGAAATGTCTAAGCTTTATGTTTAAATCTATACTAATATTATAAAGAAGTAACGTTTGTTTGTTCGTAGGAGGTAATCTCTGGAACTAAAGGACTAAATCACCTGCAGGAGCACCAACCGTGAGGCAGGGGTGATAAAATCTCCTGCAGAAGTTCCCTACCTACATACAGCAAAACCTCTCCCCGGAACGGGCCTGGAATTACTGAAACAATTTCAAAAGCGATGGTGGTAATCCCTGCTCCAACATAGACTATATTTTATGTCGGTGCCACTAACTCCAGGGGGCGCTGGGAGCGAAAAACGTTCTAAAATTGCAATTTTTTTTATACTGATGGAACTAGAAACTTAAAATTGGACAATGTAGTTACTTATAAGATGTAAATGTTCTCTAAGAACGGTTAAGAAAAAAAGTCGAATTTTAAAAGGGTGAAATGAGGGAAAAGCGTTCTAAACGTTCTAAATTATGATTTGTATGGAATTGTTAAGGACAGAAGCTTGAAATTTGACATGGCTGTTATTTTTAAGAGGTTCAGTTGGGTCAGTTTCTCAGAGGGTCAGTTTCTAAAAAAAATTTGAAATTTAAAACGTGCAAGATCAAAAAAGTTCTAAAATTGGGATTCCTGTGATATTGCTAGGGTTAGAAACTTGAAATTTGGTATGATAGTTACTTTTGAGAAGTAAATGCTTGCTAAGACATATGCACATACAACACTGTTTTAAACTGGTGCAGAAGAAAAAAAATGTTCCAAATTACGATTTTTGTGATACTGAAAGCACTAGAAACTTTAAATTTGGCATGACGGTTACTTTTAAGATAAAAATGCTAAGGACAGTTTCTAAAAAATTCGAAATTTAAAAGGGTGGAATGAAGGAAAAGCGTTCTAAAAACTTTCTAAATTACGATTTCTATGGAATTGTTAAGAATAAAAACTTGAAATTTGACATGGCTGCTACTTTTAAGACGCCAATGCTCACTTAGAACAGTTTTCTAAAAATTCAAAATTTAATAGGGTGAAGGAGCAAAAATATTTTTAAAATTGCGATTTATGTGATACAGTTTGTATAGAAGCCTGGAATTTGGCATGGTGGTTACTTTTAAGATGTAAATGCTAGCTGAGAACGTTTTTTTTTTTTTTAATCGAAATTTCAAAGGGTAAAAGCGTTATAAATTACGCTTTCTATGGAAATGTTATAGAAACTTGAAATTTGTCATGGCTACTACTTTTAAGACGCAAATGCTCACTTAGAACAGTTTTCTAAAAATTCGAAATTTAAAAGGGTGAAGGAACGGAGACTTCCCAAGCCGCTCGCTTACTCCCCCCTAAGGTCAAAGAAGGGAGAAAGACGTAGATTAAAAGAAAGATAGCCTGAATTCGAACTCCGTAAATGATTGCGGTAACAGGGCTTCCTTTTTACCCGAAAATTTTCTATCTGGAAAGAAAATGAGGGATATTTTACAAATCAAAATACGGAAACGAGATTCCACTCTAACAAATTATTCCACCAAATTAATGTGTTTTTAGAGTCTACCAGGTGTGGACGGGTCTTTGCGATCATACTCATAGGGGGCAGAGAATATGTAGAATGCTAAGGGTGATTGATTTAAATCAATATTTAAAAAAATTTCTGCTGAAATATGTATTTTTGCTTTGATTTAGATTATAATAAAATTTAAGCGACCCACATGTTATTTATTTGGATTAAAAAAAAAAAAATCTCCGCTTCTCTGAAATCTTTTTTTAAAATTCTCAATTTTAAATTTTATATTTGCAATCTGTACATATTGTTTTTTTTTTCTTCTAACTAATGATAGAACAGTATTTATTACAAAAAGGTTATCCTGATGGCATTTCCAGAACAAAAGTGGCCCAAAATTCATTTGGTCATTAATATGGCATTATTAAAAAGGCCATTATTACCCTTATATATTTCACTTAGATGCTATTTAACATGATATTGTTGTAATTTGTTTGATAAATCAATATTAATATTTATTTTTAAATATCTTGCAATTGTTTTATCCATGGCTGTGTCACACGCTGTAACAGCACAGAAAGGCAAAATAAAGAGGATGAATACTGTCAATCTACAGATCTTTATAGCTGATCAATTTTTGAATGAATTTTGAATGTTTTCTTTCTAACAATAGCTTGTTTCAATACTTCGTCACCAAATGCAGCAAGGATTGGTATCTTGTGGATTCTATTGACACATAAGAAAATTCACACAGAACCGAATATACCTTAAAAAATTGCTCATGAAGTAATATTAAAGTGCAAAGCTGAATGTAACTGTTTTATTGGTAGCCTTGTCCTTGTCACAGGTATTGCAGCAAATGTCAAGAGCATGCATGATGAATTAAAAAAGATGCGATTTGACTGAGATCGGAAATATATATATATTTTTTAAATTTTCTAAGAAGAATAAATTTACTAGTAGTTTTATAACTTTAATCATGAGATTCCTAGCTAAGGCAGATGCTTTTTATGACTTTATTTTTGAGCAAAATACTGTATTCGAAATGTCTCTTTCGGAGAGGTGGAGAGCCCATTTCAAGTCAAGTTTTTGTGAAATGTCAGGTGAAAAAGCAATAAAGCAACTCTGTATTAAGGACTATTTTCTACTTACGGTTTATAGGACATTCAAAACTTAGAAACAAAGTGGGGAATGAAAAAGCAGGAAAATTGTTTTTATTATACAAAGCCTGCTTGCATTCCAAACCCTTGAGTGTTTTGAAAAAATAATACATTTTTCATATTTTCTAAAGTATTCGTCTATTTTTCATTTCAATATATCTACTTATTAAAAGTCACCAAGGCAAAAAAGTAACAAGTAGTAACAAAAGTACAAAGTAATTTCTTTCCATTGACTTTCAATATCAGGTATTAATAAAATTAGAAATGAAAATGGAGGTGACTCTAAAATACTATTAATTGTTATATTTTTTAACTTTAATCTTTTGAGAAAAACCTTGAACATTTATGTCATATATTTAAAATTAATTGTATTAACCAATGTGTATATATGCATATTTTTTATGAGAAATGCAATTTCAAAAGATTTTAGATATTTTATATATTTTACACTTACACATTTAAATATTTTTTAAAAATAGGACATATCTTATATGCTGACAAATACTATCTAATATTGCAAAAAGGAAAAAAAAATCTGTTTTTCTTTTCTTCACATATTTTCATCCATTTAAAAATTAATTAATTTATAATTATTAGTTTTCATATGGTACTTGCATTTAAAATTTAAAAAATCATCAAGCATTCTTGCTAAATTTATATGTATAATGTGTAGAAAAGTTAACTTTCTAACATAATAATTTAAAATTTAAAAAAATCCGATTTAAATAACAAAAAAATATATGATTTAAATGAAATAAATCCCTTTTTTAAAAAAAACAAAATTATGATTTTTGCGTACCCTGATTTGAAGCCTTCATGAATGTTTTAAAATGTATAATATCAATGATTTTTAACTCCCAATTAGTAATTTTTAACGTTAAGACATTTTTAGAATATTTATAAGACTATTCACTTTAAAAAACAATCATTGTTTTTCCATTGAACTTAAATATTTTTCGACATCGAAGCGAATCAAAAGAGTATTTCTGAGATTTCAATTACCATCGATAGTATTTGTTTTCTATCCAAAATAAAAGTTATGTACATCTATAAATAAATCTTTTTTTTAAGGGGAGGGGCAACTTTAGAAATTATAATAATTATTTCTTTATTAAACTGGGCTAACGACTGATTATTGGCAAAAGAATATAAAACGTTTTAATTGCTTTAAATATATATATTCGTTTTTCTTATGAATTTGGTTTGTCTGTCCGTCTGACAGTGTTCTAACTCACGTAAATATACTCGGATTTTCATGTAAATGATGTTATTCAGGTTTATTATGGCATGTTCTGTATTGAAAATGAAATATGTAGCACTTACGGTTCATTTACAGGGACACACAAAATAATTCCGTTACATTTTGGTGTAGTATCAGGAAAAATCGTTTGCGGTGTATTTCAATGATATTTCATTATTTTAAACACATTTAAAATATACATCACTGAGGTGTGCTACAAGACGCACTTACTGTAGAATTATGGTATGCATAGAATTTGTCGATTTTTCACAAATACACACAAAAGAATTTGGCTTGAGTACTGTCTATCAAAAGTAATTGTTGGAAGTGCGTTTTCAGTTGTGGTACGCATTTTAACATTTAAGGTTTTTTTTTTTTTTTTTTTTTTTTGCATACCACTTGGTGCTTTCCCTCCGCTGAGCTTAATTATAAAATGTTGCATTTAACTGAGGAATAAATTTTGACATATATGTGTATGATGGTATTGAAGAATTCAGAAATGTATTGTAGTGAAAGGCTGCAATTGTTTATTGAATGTATTATTCTTGATTATTTTACAAATTAAGAATAAAAAACTATTATTACTTGTGTAAGAACGTTGAACTTTTCAAATTCATCAAAACGCACTTATAAAACATTTCTTATAAGAAGTTTAAAAATGTGTTTTCATAGAATAAGTTTTTGAAACCTGATATTTCTATTTCTTAATTCACTTTTCTTCTGATTTACTTACCAGGTATATGCATTATAGTCCAGTCAAATTGTGCTCAAAAAGTGCTTGAAGTGGAAAATTCTGGTGTAATTGTTTTTAGTGGCTTATTTTATGTTTTTTGGGGTGCTGAATACGAATCTGAAGTTTTCCAACAAAATTTCGTTCGGCAAATTTGTTTTTTTTACAAAAAACCTGTAAAAACACGGACTTTTTTCGTTTTTTTCAAAATAACTCCAAAATTGTGCATTTTGCGTGAAAGTCGGCAGTATATGAGTTAAAGAGAATAAAATTTCCTACATTTTATGTATTAAAAGATTTTTTCTATGATCAATGGTTTAGCCGTGAGAGTGCCGCAAAAATGGGTATTAAAAACAAAAACTGTAAAAAAAGGGAATTACGGCACTGTATGTCGATGTAACATGGAAACAAACCATTTAACGCAAATATTAACCATCATTTATATTAAAGATTATATGATTGACTATATTTTATGCATTTAAAGTAGGGGGAAAGTGCGGTTCCGGCACCAGTGGAAGTTGGGAGCAGTGGAGCAGCTCCACCTACTTTCATGAGTCAAAGTTGCTCCTCCTCCGGGGAGTTCTTACTCTAAGAGGTGCTACAATTTTCTAAAAAGAGGTAAAAATTAGGTAAAGGAAGTAAAACTAGGCAAAATCGTCGAAAAACAGTACTTTTCGGAAAATAGCAAAAAACACATTTTTTTACAGCCTTTCTGTTCATAAGGCCTAAAAATAAACATTTCACTGTATACATTATACCGTAATTTCCGTCGTATAAGCCGCAGCTCAAAAAGTCGTTTTTCGACCCAGAAATTTTATTCAATAATTGTAGTTAAATATTTACAGCGATCTTTTAAGTTACATTTTATAGAATAATATTTCTGGGTCGAAAAACGACTCTTTGAGCTGCGGCTTATACGCCGGAAATTACGGTACTATGCTTTAAAAAAATAGATAAAATTCTCTACAATTTATGTGCAAGTAATTTTCTTGGACCTTGAATAATTATGAAAAAAGCAATGACGAATGCACGAAGTAGTCATCCACCTCCTTATTAAAGGCATATAACTTATATGCATCATTATACATGTGTGCAGATATGTAAAACGTTGATGTTAGGTTATATAGGTACAAAAAATGATAAATGATTCACGATTGATTAGTATGTAAACTGTTTAATGTTAAATAATATAGTAAAGTAGGTAGTTATGTATTTATACAATATTAATTAATAATTATTATGGACATTGAAAGGAACTTGTCAGTCACACCGAGTCCTCTTGGCCAATGGTTTCATGTTTCCTGAGGGTATGCCTTCTAGGTCTTCTACACCTAAAAAAAAGAAATTAATTATATAATAGCTATTTACGCATACGGGCGCGAAAAGCCGTTTTTGTCCCGAGGATCGAAACTTATGCTCCGGAGAAGAACTGGTGTGTATAATATTTTTTTAAACGGTGGAATTAATTATAACTAAGTTAAGATTCATACAGCATTTTATCATAACATTATTTTTACCTCTTTTTAATATCAGCCCTCTTTTACAGCTCATTTCAGGAATCGGTCACTTTTGGACCCCAAATCAGGGAGCAAAAAAGCTATTATACTACCAGGACCAGTGGCGCACCCAAGGGGGGGGCCAAGGGGCCCTGGCCCCCCCCAAAGGAAAAGTGAGAAAACACTAGAAAAATATCTAAAATATTTATGGAAACAAAGTTCGTTCGTTTTTTTTTTTTTTTTTTTTTTTTTTTTTTGTGCGTGTGTGTAAAAAAATCCTATAAAAGACCCTATAATACATAGTACAATCCCCGTAGTACCATGCAATAAAAAACAATTAAAAAAAAAGATGACGTTTTAAGAGGTTTTTCCCCATAAATGTGTGCTGCTTTAGAAAACGTTTATTTTATTGCGAGAATGAAAACAAAGTTGCCAAGAAAGCGATCACCGCCAAAAAATGACACCCTTTGACATGTTTTTTTTCAGTTTTCACTCGGTCGAACAATCGAGTCTGGCGCCGGCATCTAAATTCGGAAAGTTCTCTGGTAAGTTACATTTCATATTTTTAAAATTTCTGTTTTTTTTAATTTTGAATGAACGATTATAATCATGTGTTAAAACAAGCATTTATATGTAGAATATGCAAGTAATTAAGATATATAATGAAACCTCATTAAGACGAGCACGCTTAAGGCTAAGGCTGTTCTCAAATCCAAAGGGGCTACTTTCGGACACCTTTATTTTATTCATTTTGTTCGGAAACGAATGCAATTTGCAGGTATTCTTGTTCAAAAACCATATAATCGAAAAACTTTTCCATTTTTTTTGGTAAAGACAGAAGATCTTTCAGTCAGAAAATATTGTCAAAGTTGGCGTTTTGAACCGAATTTCTGGAGCTTGAACACGAGAAAGAAAAAAACGTGTCGTCACGTGACACGAATCACTTATATCTGGATAAATAATTTAGTCATCAAAAAATGGAAAACTCATTTCGATTCCAAATCGCTTCAATGCCAATTTTATGCCTTTGAGTTTAAAAATGAGTCAGAAAGTTTCGCATTCTTGAGCAGGTCATTTGAGAACAACCTTAAGATGACAGAGGACTTTCAAACAACTTTTTAAAATTTATTTCTATTTGAGATTTTGTATAAATATTAATAATAACATTGCTTTACAAATGTAATTTAAAAAAATCCCTGATGGCTCGGCCTACAGGCACAGGTAGATTTCGAAGACGCAAACCGTGGGGCGCCTGTTAATTGGGAATTTCAGAAGAAATGACCTTTTTGAAATGATGCGGCAGTTGGGACCGCCCACTTCGAAATCTACCTGTGTCTCAGGGAGGAGCCGGCATATATATATATTTCTTTTTATTTATTTATTTATTTGTTTATTTATTTATTTTTTGTTAAAAGGGTTGGTCCTATAAAAAAATTGTCAGTATAAAAGTTGTAGATAATATTAAGAGGATTTATAATAAATTTAAGCGGCTTTGATATCTTGTGAACTGACAAAGTTATGAATTTTTTTCTTCTTAAACTCCTATATTTTCACCTCCTTGAGGCCATTTTTAATGATATCAAAAATCTGTCATACATAAATTTTTGGCCCTTTTCCTATAGAAGTAATAATAACTTTAAACGGATTCGATACGTATCATAATTAAGAAGTTATGGGTTTTTTTCTTTTTTCACAAAATGCCCTCCTTTCTACCCCCTTTCCCCCTAGGTTCGATTTTACAAATTAACGAACTTGACCGAGATTTTATGTATCAGTTTGGAAAAGATTTGTACAGAATTATTGAAGTTATTGTGTCCATAAAAAAGTGATATATAATTTTTGAACTGGGGGTGGTTTTGGGTTCTGTGAGTCATGATCGGCGTAGATCTGCAAAAATTTTCCAGAAATTCCAACACAGGGGAGAATGTAATAGGTAGTATTTCTTAAGAAATCTACCTAATATTCTTCACTTATTTAAAAAAAAAAAAAAAAAAAATGCTCCATTCGTACCGAATTTCAATTTTTTCTTCGACTTCATATTAAAAATATTTAACAATACAACACAAAAAAAAAAATTATGTACACTAACTTTTGAATACAAAAGTTTTTTTTTTCTTTTCTGGGTTTGAACTGGATTTTTATCAAAATATCACAACATTTTTCATCGCATTTTATGGTACTTAATATAACTGTATTCTTAATCCAATACACAGCTTTGTTAAAGTATGTATAATAAATATTTCTGTCAAGTTTCATGAAATTCGGACAAAATTTGGATCGCAAGCCATTTAAAGATTTTGAATTTTGTATTTCAGTTTAATTAAATATTTCAAATGCTTCTAATTTTGTTTAAAATTATGTGATTTCGAGCGGTTTTTTGCGAGAGAGAAAGCCGGATTCGAATAATTTTATAATATATATACAGTGTCTCACATAAGTGATGGGACACTTGTGCTTTACAAAAGGAAACTAATCAAATAAATTAAAAAAACATGTACACATTTTTTTTGTGGGTGTGTTTCATACTTAAATTTAGTAAAGATTATTACATAACATACATTTTGTCAAAATATTAAAATATTAATTTAATAAAAATACAAATGTTTAGAACGGAGCAAAAAATAGCTCACATAAGTGATGGGACACCATTATATATGCAACAAAAATCGCCTGAAATAAGCAATAAAAATATTTTTTGGGGTTTTATTTTTACTTAAAAGCAATTGGCAATAATTTATAAAATCGTCTGCAGTATTTCTCTCCAGTTTGTTTTGGAATTTTTGTGTTTTTTAGCTCTGTGTAGTCATGAATGCTAAACGAAAAGAAACTTCGCCTGAAATTCGAAAATTAGTTATTAATTTGCATATTGAACGTGGAAAATCTATTAGAAAAACTGCTGAAACAGTTAACTTGAGTCGTTCAACAGTTTTCAATATCATTAAACGATATAAAAAGAATCATATGATTCAGGATAAAAGAAGACCTGGCTGACCATCAAAGCTATCCAATGGAATAAAGCGAATTATCGTTCGAAATATTAAAAAAAATCCAAGAATTAGTGCTTCAAAAGTTGCTGCTGATTTACAAGCATTATATGGAATAATTGTTAATCCTGAAACTATTAGAAGGGTAATTCGATCTGCTGGGTATCACGGTAGAGTAGCCAGGAAAAAATTCTTCGTAAGTGAAAAGAATAGAAAACTCAGACTAGCTTTCGCAAAATCCAACATAAATAAGAATTCTGATTACTGGAATAAAGTTATATTTGCTGATGAGAGTAAATTTAATATATTTGGTTCTGACGGTAGAATCTTGGTGTGGAGAAAACCCAGGGAAGAACTTCACAAACAGAACTTGGTACCAACAGTAAAACATGGTGGAGGAGGAGTTATGGTATGGGGGTGTATGTCGTCCGCTGGAGTTGGTAATCTTGTTTTTATTGACAGTATAATGGATCAGTACAAGTATATTGATATTTTAAAGCAAAATTTGAAATCTTCAGCACGAAAATTGAACCTTCATAACGATTTTAAATTCTACCAGGACAATGACCCCAAGCACACTGCTCTGAACGTTAGACTCTGGCTGCTATATAACTGTCCTGAAATAATAAAAACACCACCACAATCTCCAGACTTAAATCCCATAGAGAATATTTGGCAAGAATTGGAATCAAGAATTCGCAAACACACCATTTCTTCAAAACAACAACTAAAATCGGTGCTTCAAGAAGAATGGGGTAAAATCACTCCAGAAATCACAAAAAAATTAGTCGAATCCATCCCAAAAAGATTAAATCATGTTTTAAAAGTAAAAGGAAATCCAACAAAATATTAAAACCTTTTAAAAAGTAAAATTTTTGGATAAATATTTGATGGAAAAGTAAGTGTCCCATCACTTATGTGAGCCATTTTTTGCTCCGTTCTGAACAATTGTATTTTTACTAAATTAATATTTTAATATTTTGACAAAATGTATGTTATGTAATAATTGTTACTAACTTTAAATATGAAACACACCCAAAAAATTTTTGCACATGTTTGTTTATTTATTTTATTGCAGTTTCTTTTTATAAAGCACAAGTGTCCCATCACTTTTGTGAGACACTGTATATATATATATATATACTAATAAAAGAAAGTTTCGCTCTGTGTGTGTGTGTGTGTCTGTCTGTCTGCGATGGTTAGGAAAATTTAGCGCACCTAGAAGTCTGTAAATTTAGATTTAAATAGTCCAAACCATTGACTAGAAATATAAATGGACAGCGGACTAGCAACCCTTTCTTGAAGAAAACATGTCCTTTCCTCCAGCAGGTGTGGAGGAAGAATATTCTGCCAAACAGGTTTTTTTTCGCGCCAAACTGTCACGGAAATTATATTTCTAGTCAATGGTCCAAACCCTCTCCTGGTATACCTGAGTCTCAGAATTTTAATATTTTGATAATTACTCTAGATATTAATTAGAATATCATTAAACATCGCATCGAAAATGCCATCTTTTAAATCAAAATGGCTAAAGAAAAGAACTGTTGTTGAGGATTTGCAAGCGAAAATGAACGAATTCGAAATTATTTTACTAATTAGCGAATTTTAAGAAAACTAATTAAGATATCAATTTGAAAATTTCTGAGCATATGTAAAAAAAAATTCTGCATCCATCTATGCAATTTTTGAAAAATTTGGCCGGTAATTTTTCTTAATTTATGCAAAACACTGCTAAAAATCTGCTGCCGCCAGTGAAAACAATCCGAGAAAGTTTCAGACAAGGATCTGCTTTCATTAAAAACTAAACTACAAAGAGATCTGTTTCTCTGGCCGATCCCTCCATTTAGTTTGCGAAAGAGAAAGGAAATAATTGCCAATTTTTACTAATGAACAAAAATTTAGATAACTAATTAAGATATAGATCTGAAATTGAGGATGGGAGGTGTTGTCATCTGCCGGCTATTTTAGCGTAGCGTCTTCGTTATGTTCTATTTATCAGAAAAATTTAATAATTTTTTTAATGATCGCGTTACTGTAGGTGAAGGTGGTTTTCTTGAACAAATTATTCGTTATATTTGCGGGTATGGGGAGGGAGGGGTTGACGCATTGCTCTGAGATTGTTATTATTTCGGGCCCGGGCAACGCCGGGCGGGTAGCTAGTATATATATATATATACAGTGTCTCACAAAAGTGATGGGACACTTGTGCTTTATAAAAAGAAACTGCAATAAAATAAATAAACAAACATGTGCAAAAATTTTTTGGGTGTGTTTCATATTTAAAGTTAGTAACAATTATTACATAACATACATTTTGTCAAAATATTAAAATATTAATTTAGTAAAAATACAATTGTTCAGAACGGAGCAAAAAATGGCTCACATAAGTGATGGGACACTTACTTTTCCATCAAATATTTATCCACAAATTTTACTTTTTAAAAGGTTTTAATATTTTGTTGGATTTCCTTTTACTTTTAAAACATGATTTAATCTTTTTGGGATGGATTCGACTATTTTTTTTGTGATTTCTGGAGTGATTTTACCCCATTCTTCTTGAAGCACCGATTTTAGTTGTTGTTTTGAAGAAATGGTGTGTTTGCGAATTCTTGATTCCAATTCTTGCCAAATATTCTCTATGGGATTTAAGTCTGGAGATTGTGGTGGTGTTTTTATTATTTCAGGACAGTTATATAGCAGCCAGAGTCTAACGTTCAGAGCAGTGTGCTTGGGGTCATTGTCCTGGTAGAAATTAAAATCGTTATGAAGGTTCAATTTTCGTGCTGAAGATTTCAAATTTTGCTTTAAAATATCAATATACTTGTACTGATCCATTATACTGTCAATAAAAACAAAATTACCAACTCCAGCGGACGACATACACCCCCATACCATAACTCCTCCTCCACCATGTTTTACTGTTGGTACCAAGTTCTGTTTGCGAAGTTCTTCCCTGGGTTTTCTCCACACCAAGATTCTACCGTCAGAACCAAATATATTAAATTTACTCTCATCAGCAAATATAACTTTATTCCAGTAATCAGAATTCTTATTTATGTTGGATTTTGCGAAAGCTAGTCTGAGTTTTCTATTCTTTTCACTTACGAAGAATTTTTTCCTGGCTACTCTACCGTGATATCCAGCAGATCGAATTACCCTTCTAATAGTTTCAGGATTAACAATTATTCCATATAATGCTTGTAAATCAGCAGCAACTTTTGAAGCACTAATTCTTGGATTTTTTTTAATATTTCGAACGATAATTCGCTTTATTCCATTGGATAGCTTTGATGGTCAGCCAGGTCTTCTTTTATCCTGAATCATATGATTCTTTTTATATCGTTTAATGATATTGAAAACTGTTGAACGACTCAAGTTAACTGTTTCAGCAGTTTTTCTAATAGATTTTCCACGTTCAATATGCAAATTAATAACTAATTTTCGAATTTCAGGCGAAGTTTCTTTTCGTTTAGCATTCATGACTACACAGAGCTAAAAAACACAAAAATTCCAAAACAAACTGGAGAGAAATACTGCAGACGATTTTATAAATTATTGCCAATTGCTTTTAAGTAAAAATAAAACCCCCAAAAATATTTTTATTGCTTATTTCAGGCGATTTTTGTTGCATATATAATGGTGTCCCATCACTTATGTGAGCTATTTTTTGCTCCGTTCTAAACATTTGTATTTTTATTAAATTAATATTTTAATATTTTGACAAAATGTATGTTATGTAATAATCTTTACTAAATTTAAGTATGAAACACACCCACAAAAAAAATGTGTACATGTTTTTTTAATTTATTTGATTAGTTTCCTTTTGTAAAGCACAAGTGTCCCATCACTTATGTGAGACACTGTATATATATATATATTACAATATTAATAACATTTTCCTCTTAATACGAATTACTGATAATACAAACACAAAGCAATTTTCCATCCCCACTCTAGTGTATAACATTGTTCAGTATTCGGTAATATGAATTATGGTTATTAATTTATTATTTTATGGTCCCTCCGACTTTGACTGTGTGTCTGTATATATATATATATATATATATATATATATATATATATATATATATATATATATATATATATATATATATATATATATATATATATATATATATATATATATATATATATGTGTGATATATATATATATATATATATATATATATATATATATATATATATATATATCATAGTTTTAAACTATTCCCAACTCTTAAAATAAAAAAAAAATAAAAAAAATTCAATTTTGGTTCCGAAGGTTTCTTACAACTCGTAATTTTTGCAATTAAACTTTTAAAGCTTATTATTATTATTATCATTTTATAAGTTAAACGTTTTCCATCTATGTGAGTGCTTAAAAATTTTTTAAGTATGCCGACAGTTTTCTTCTTCTTTATCTATTTAAATATAATTAATATTTTTCCAAATATATACATTTTAATTCGGAATTAATTTTATTTTCATACATCATGTAATGCTTGTAATTTCGCTGTTTAAAAATAAGAAGTAATTAATTTGCTCAACTAAAATATTTTATTTCCGTATTATCAAAATTTTTAATATATATATGTAACTTAACAAAATAGCTTAATGTAATTTAAATTTTGTTCATGAAGCAATAACGGTCCTGAGGAAAACAAATTGTTGAAATGAAAAATATACTTCTGAGAGAAAGTGTTTCGAAATTTTTATTTCTAGTCACGTGTTTGAACGAGAGGTTAGAAATTTCACTTTGAGTAAAATTTTCTAATTCTTTCTTCTTCTTCTTTTTTTTTAAAAAAAAATTGGAGTTTTATGAATTCTTTGTTGTAAGCTCGTTGAACTGGTAATTTTGTACTTTGAATTCATATTATCGCCAACTAAGCAAAACATTTCAAAAGTGAAACACGAAAGAAAATAAATACTGTTTACAATCATATTATAATAAAATTATCAAATAATTATAAATAATTGCCATTTTCCAATTGTTCTTTTAAATTTTGTCAGTTGTGTTATAAAAACATAAACACAAATGTTGAAACACAAATCGAATACACACATGAATGCACCAAGTATTCACCTCAACACTGAATAGTTGGTTATTTTTAACTTAAATAACAAAACTCCTATGCTATGCCAATTAAATTGGAAATTAGCATTTTTTTGTTGCTAACATTTTGTCATATATATTAAGATTAATTAATACACCATTTAATATTAATTTAATTGATATTTCAAGTTAATATTTTATGAGATTTTATAGTTTATATAATATTATACGTTAATTTTCAAGCTACTTAAAACGCGTTTTTATATATTTAGCTCATTTCAATTTTTTACTATTTTAATTATTTTTAAGTATTATTAAAGATATTTGGAATAAATTTTAAAATTAAACCACCAAAGAATAAAGTTTCCAAAGTTTCAAATTCTGATGTGAATTCTGAAAATGATGATAAAAAAAATTTACAAAACTTTTCCACACCGAAAGAATTATTACTAATATGAAACTAAACTCTCGGTAAATAAAATTCGTAGAAGTTTTAAATTAAAAATTTATTTTGTATTCTGCTTGGCTATTTTGCAATGACTTTATTGGCAATCATATCCTGATCTTCAGACTAGCTTTTCACCCGTGATAAGTAATATACATGAGAACTTTTTGATGACATTTGCAAATTAAATTTGTAAAATATTTATTTATTTTATTTTTATTTATTTATTTATTATTTATTTATTTATTTATTTTAGATTTTTTTCTTCAAATTATGGCTGAAAAACGTAAACAGAGTAATTTATTAAAATTGAATTATTTCACAAAAACAAAAAAAGATGATTTAAATGTTAGTAATAACGACGTTATTAACACTATAAATACCGATTTGAATTCGGTTTCCCCAGTCGCAAGTCAGTCAAAGCAATCGAATATCCAAGAAGAAAGTATTTCCTCAGCTGTTAACAATTATCAAGACATCGTATTGCTGAAAGAACAAACATTCAATACTGACGATAATTTAGATATTATGAAAAAGTTGTGGGAACCAGAACCAAATTTTAATTTCCCCGCAACCTGTGCTACAGCTGCAAATCATAAACGAAGTTTTCAATACACATGGTTTAAAAAATATACTTGGCTTGTGTATTCTCAAGTTGAAAATAGTGCGTATTGTAAATATTGCGTATTTTTTGCACCTCCTAACGTTGGAAAATCTAAATCGGAAGTAGCTGGGCAGTTGGTCACACAAGGTTATAATAATTGGAAGAAAGCCATTGAGAAATTTAATAATCATGAAAAAACAGAATATCATATCAGGACTATTGCAACTTACGAAAGGCTACAGAATATTCGAGATGGAAAATGTATTTCAGTCGATCGACAAATTGATGTAGGTCAGGCATCGCAAGCTGCAGTTAATCGGAAACGATTAGAGCCGATTATAAAAACTGTAATTTTATGCGGTCGGCAAAATATACCCTTGAGAGGACATCGTGATTATGGAGAATTTTCGATTGATCAGGAGCCAATCGCCAATGAAGGCAATTTTCGAGCTTTACTAAGAACAAAAATCGATGCGGGTGATAAAAACCTGACTGAACATTTTAAACATTCTGCCAAAAACGCTACCTATATTCGCTGGAACATACAAAATCAAATTATAAACGCGTGTAGCAATATCATCTTGAATAGTTTGGTAGAAAAAATTAATTCGGCAAAATGTTTCTCTATTCTTGCTGATGAAACATGTGACATTTCTACTATTGAACATATTTCCTTGTGTGTCAGGTATATAGATGAAGATAATGACAACAAAGTTTGTGAACAATTCTTACAATTTATTCCTGTAGCAAGCACCACAGGAAAAAACTTGTCCGACAAAATATTAGAAGGATTAAAGACATATGGTATCGACTTGTCCTATTTACGTGGGCAAGGTTATGATGGTGCCGCATCAATGAGCGGAAAGTTTAACGGTGTTCAGTCTCACATATCAGCTATATATCCGCAAGCTTTATATGTGCATTGTGCCTCACATAGTTTAAATTTAGCAGTTGGAAATGCTGTATCTGTGACAGAAATAAGAAACTGCATTGGCATAATAGAAATGACACACAATTTTTTCACTACACCTAAGAGGCAAGACGTCCTCCGCAACAATATTGACAAACATACACCGGAAATTAATAAACAAAAACTACGAAAAGTTTGTCCAACTAGGTGGGTAGAACGCCATGAAGCCATCATGACCATGGTAGAATTGTATGATGCAGTGATTCATAGCCTTGAAACAATCGCAACTTGGGAAGACAGAGACTCGTCTTCTAAGGCAAAACTTTTGAAAAATTCGTTATGTGAATTTGGTTTCCTAATTTCTTTATTTAGCTTACAGAATATATTTGCATACACTTTACCATTGTCTAAGTTATTGCAAAAATGAGACAGTGACCTTTTAATTGCCTTAAATTTCGTTGACGATGTTGTGGCTCAATTAAATGCTATTCGTAAAGCCCCAGATATTTCTTTCAAGGATATTTATGATGAAGCTTGTGTGAAAGCCGACAACTTTCATGTTGATATTAAAATGCCAAGGACTGCATCAAAACAAACACACAGATCCAATGTTCCAGCCGATTCTGTAGAAGAGTATTTCAGGAGAAATATTTTTATTCCATTCGTTGATCAAATGTTGACTCAACTTAATGAACGTTTCGTTCGGCACCGCAGCATTTTGAAATTTTTTTTTATTCTTCTACCTAATGGAAAAGATGCTCCAACAGCAAGTGAAATGAAAGATTTCCGTCAATTGTGTGAATTTTATGCACATGATTTGCATTCCACAAATTCAGAAATTTTGGACGCCGAATTCAAGTTGTGGTACAAAAAATTTGAAAAATCGCTTTCAATAACTCGATGCAAGAATGCCATTGAAGCAGTTTCGAAATGTGACAAAATGTTGTACCCCAACATCTACAAATTATTAAAAATATTTGCAACGCTTCCCGTTACAACCTGCGTCAGCGAAAGGTCATTTTCGACCTTACGCATTTTAAAAACTTACTTAAGATCCACTATGACAGAATCAAGATTAAATGGGCTGGCTTTGTTATATATACACAGAGAGATTAATGTAACTGCGACTGAAGTAATTCAAGAGCTTTGTAAAAAAAAAAGAATAGATTTTATTGTGTAACAATATTTTCATTTTTTTAATTATTAATTAAATTAAATTTTCAGTATATTAATTTTCATTTTTATTAAAATAAATAATTAATTATTGAATACTGAATTAATTAACGGCAATTTGATGATTAATTAGAATCTCCTTGTAATTTCCTACTGCAATCACAACTAGAGAAATTTTCCCCCCAATAATTTTATTTTGTTTCGCCACCAATGCTCGGGCCCCCCCCATGATAAAATCCTGGGTGCGCCACTGACCAGGACATATGTATACCAGGACTATATGTATCAGGGTTTTAAAAAATAATTAATGACATAGTTTTAATTGTCTAAAAACTAAGTAGTTATGCACAGTGTATTGGGATACATATTTTGACCACATCAAATTAAAAATGAATGAAAAAATAAATGTGAAATGGAATGATTTATGTATAATTACCTTCAAGTACTTCAGGGTATTCCGGGCATCCTCGTTTTCTTCTATTTCAATATTAGGCATGTTATTACAACTGCTCTCGCAGTTTAGACACATATTAGAGCAGCTGAGGCCTGTTTTTTTACATTCACAGTTTTTACGGCATGTCTTCTTGCATTTGCAAGAAATGAGTTTTAGAACGGCTTGAGGTGCTGGTGGCGCATGGTTATTGGCTCTAGACTAGGGGTGCACAACCTTTTTAAGCAAAGGGCCACTTACAAAAATGACTGGGTTGTCGAGGGCCACCATCAGAAAATTTTTGTTTCGAGGAGGTGTGACGGGGGGGGGGGGAATCAGATTAAAAAAACATAAATTTCGGAAGGGTAGATTTAGCCCCCTAGGTTCCTTCTTTCCCTGTCAACGTATTCAGTTCTGTTGGCAATGATATATCAGCAGTTTACGTTTGTATTTATACAAGAGATATAGCTAAGATTATTTTCAAAGAGTGAAAATACTCCTTGACCTTATTTAAAGGAATAAATTTAGCTTTAAAAATTGCCAGTGCCGAAAAAAAATGCTGCTTTCATGAATGAAGGTGGAGAGGAGGAGAAACATATATTATTCTAAATTGTACTTCTTAACATATTCAGTCATAAAATGTGGATATCAAAGGGGTGCACAACCTTTATAAGAGGAGGGGCAGTCACAAAAATGACTGGATTGTCGAGAGCCAACATCCATATTAGGGTGGACAAAATTTTGTTTCGGGTCGGCCTAAAAGTTAATAAAAATGCTAATTTTAAAAGGAGGGTTAGCTCAATATACTCAACCACCTACTTAGTCAGCTTAACCCAATTCTGTTGGAAAGGATGGAAAAATTTGCATTTTTTTTCCATGCGCGATTGACAATATTCATAGTTTTTTCCTACTGATTGACGAAATTCACGATTATTACACACACGTTCGGCGAAATTTGCGATTTATACGCACTCGATCGGCAAAATTTGCGATTTTTACGCGCCCAATCGGCGAAATTTGCAATTTTTTTCGCATCTGATCAGCGAAATTTGCAATTTTTTGCACCCGATTAGCGAAATTTGCGGTTTTTACGCGCCCGATTGGCGAAATTCGCTATTTTTACTCGCCGATTGGCGGAATTCGCGATTTTTACGCGCCTAATCGGCAAAATTCGTGATTTTTATGTGCCCGATCGGCGAAATTCATGATTTTTACGCACCCGATGGGCAAAATTTGCGATTTTTACGCGTCCGATCGGCAAAATTTGCCCTTTTTATGCAGACGATCGGCGAAATTTACAATTTACACGCACCCTATCGGTGAAATTCATGATTTTTACGCATCCAATCGGCGGAATTAGAGATTTTTACGCGCATAATCGGCAAAATTTGTGATTTTTACGCGTCCGATCGGCAAAATTTGGGTTATTTACGCAGATGATCGGCGAAATTTACAATTTACACGCACCTGATCGCAAAATTTGCGATTTAAATGCACCCGATCGGCAAAATTCGCGATTTTTACGGGCCCGATCGGCAAAATTCGCGATTTTTTCGGGCTCGATCGACAAAATTCGCGATTTTTAAGCATACGATCGACGAAATTCCAGATTTATACGCACCCTATCGGCAAAATTCGCGATTTTTACGTGCCCGATCGGCGAAATTCATGCTTTTTACGCACCCGATGGGCAAAATTTGAGACTTTTACGTGGCCGATCGGCAAAATTTGCCCTTTTTACGCAGACGATCGGCAAAATTTACAATTTACACGCACCCGATCGGCAAAATTCGCGATTTAAATGCACCCGATTGGCAAAATTCGCGATTTTTACGGGCCCGATCGGCAAAATTCGCAATTTTTTCGGGCCTGATCGGCAAAATTCGCGATTTTTACGCATACGATCGACGAAATTCGCGATTTATACGTTCCCGATCGGCAAAATTCACGATTTTTACGCAGACGATCGGCAAAATTCACGATTTTTACGCAGACGATCGCCAGAATTCACGATTTTTACGCACGCGATCGGCGAAATTTGCGATTTATACGCACCCGATCGGCAAAATTCGCGATTTATATGCACTCGATCGGTAAAATTTGCGATTTTTACACACCCGATGGGGCGAAATTTGGCAAAATTCGCGATTTCTATGCACCTGATCGGCGAAATTCATGATTTTTTCGCGTCCGATCCGTGAAATTGATCCGCGGGCCACCAGTAATACGATCGCGGGCCACTTTTGGCCCGCGGGTCACTTTTGGCCCGCGGGCCACAGGTTGTGCACCCCTACTCTAGACCATCTTTGTTGCTTTTCCAACCCCATTGTTCAGAATTTTTTCATTCCCAAGCCATTGCTGAACTTGAAAATACACCCTTAAAGAATGTTGTTTAGCTGCAGCCTCCGTAGGAGGTAGGGACGCCAAATGGGTTGATGGCTTATATGCAGACTTAAGGTAGCATAGATACCTCAATTTGTTTAATGACGTGGTTTCCTTGTCAAATAATTTGTACAAGGAAGTCAAAAAACGATTGCCAGCATCAGTAATTGCATCAGCATCTGCCATAGGATCTTTAAAAATTCCAATGGCTTTAATTAATGCCGGGTTTCTTTTGAGAGTCTGAAGAAACCTCATTTTTCCTATTTTGAACAAGGCTGAAGTAGTATCACAACCACTCATGGCATGTAAAAATAATATGTTGTCAGCAACCGATTGTTCAAGTTTGCAGTCAGGAGAAAAAATGAGTGGTGAAACTGTCCCTTTGCTTGGCTTTAAAAAATATACATTTGAATGTATGCCCCTACAGAGACCAATCATTTAATTTGCGTTCATCTTGAGCTTATCAGCACTTTAATATTTCTTTTTTGGACAGCATTATAAACAGTTCTTTTAAAAGCAGATTGGTTTTTAAAAAATCTATATTTCAGTAAATATCTTTTTAAAATGGCGAAAATCTGTTGCATATTTGCCTGCAAGGAAACTGCCATTTCAGAAATTTCTAGAATGCGGGGGGGGGGGGGGGGAGGAAAAACATACACATATTTAAATGTTAAGTTTTGAATTAAAAATATTGTTTGTGTGTCTGAAGAGGATTGATTATTATATTTATGTAATTGTTCAATGGATTTTTTTAAAGTGTTTATTGCTATTTTCCAAAAAATACTGTTTTTCGACGATTTTAGATAGTTTTATCTCCTGTACCAAATTTTACCCCCTTTTTCAAAATTTTATATTCTCTTAGAGTACTAGCTCTCCAGAGGAGGAGCACCTTTGACTCTTGAGAGGAGGTGGAGATACTCCACTGCTCAAAACTTCCACTGGTGCCAGATCCACACTTTTCCCCTACCTTAAATGCATAAAATATAGTCAATAATATAATCTTTAGTATCACTGATGGTTAATATTTGCGTTAAATGGTTTGTTTCCATGTTACATCGACATACAATACCGTAATTCCCGTTTTTTTACAGTTTTTGTTTTTAATACCCATTTTTGAGGCACTCTCACGGCTAAACCATTGTTCATAGAAAAAAACTTTCAGTACATAAAATGTAGGAAATTTTATTCTCTTTAACTCATATATTGCCGACTTTCACGCAAAATGCACAATTTTGGAGTTATTTTGAAAAAAACGAAAAAAGTCCGTGTTTTTACAGGTTTTTTGTAAAAAAAAAACAAATTTGCCGAACGAAATTTTGTTGGAAAACTTCAGATTCGTATTCAGCACCCCAAAAAACATAAAATAAGCCACTAAAAACAATTACACCAGAATTTTCCACCTCAAACTACAATTTGACTGGGCTATTATGAAGATCTTTTAATAAATGGTAAAGTTTCAGTATCTGTACGTGCAGAATAAAATCTATTGACTATTGACACAATAATAATAAAGTATTTTATTTTTATATGTCAAAAGTCATTTTTCTTCTTTTTAGAATAACTTCATTATCACTACCTAAATTGGTTACCTGAGTTAAGTATATTAATTATTTCAATCATTTTTAAATGTCTGAGTTTTATAGATTTACTTATTTTTATTTCAAGGAAATAATGTAATTTTCGGAAACTTTAATTTGGTGCATATAAAATTTATTTAAAAAAAAAATGGGGGGGGGGGGGGAATATAAGTAGGAACTTTATTTGCAGAACTAAAAGTTATTGAATATGAGTTCATACTGACTCAATCATACTAAATTATTTCATTCTCATAAACGAAAATGATCTTTTTCTTTGAGAATGATGTCAATATCACCATCCGAACTAATCTGTCAATCAATAAGACAACTTGAATCTTTCTGACACATTCACGGACTCATTTTTAAACAGAAAATTGATGGCACTTGCATGCCTGATTATTGAAGTGATTTGGAATCGAATGGTGTTTACAATCTTTTGATAAATGAATATTGTCTATCGCTATAAGTGATTGTTGTCACGTGAACAAAGGTTTTCTTCTTTCCCGCGTTGTTACGTCCTGAATGTCGATTCTAAACAGAAACTTCGATAGTATTTTGTGTCTTTATCAAAAAACAGCATTTGTTTGTATAGTATCATAATAAAAGCAGCTGCCAATTTCCTTCGTTTCCAAACAAAAATGAATCCAGAAAATGCAATCTTTTAATAAAATTACAGTTTTATTAATGCCAATGCAATATTTCTTGAAATATAACGTCATTTTCATTTGTCGAAGCATGATTCTGATGGGTGATTTATGATCGGGGAATTTTATGTTATAGAAATATAGTCCTTTTTTATTATGTTACTTAAAGTAAGTACTTTAACAACTTATTTAACAGAAAGAGCAACAGAAGTTTACTGGCATATTTAAAATAACCTTTATTTCTAATTGCTAACATTCCTAAGCATGGTAAATTTCGTATAAATTCAGAATTGAATCTATGAATTTAACGATTATCGAATTTAACTTGTGAAATGGCGAATGAAAAAATTAGCAAATACATTATATTTGCGCAAAATTAATGTGCAAATTATACTTTTGATTATATATATATATATATATATATATATATATATACGACCCCCTATATTTTACCATCTTACTTACTTTCAACTGGTAAGAAATTCGACTAGAAAGGAATAACCTAGTTTTCTCCCCACCGGAGTTCAGATCTGCCGGGAGATAAGAAAGGGTACTCTAATAGGGTTCTATTGTGGGGCTTGACCCAGCGCACCGTGGGAGTGAATCTGGGACAAAATATGTTCTAAAATTGTGGTTTAGGTGATACAATTGGTAGGCATACATAGCATAGAATTTGGCATGGTGGTTACTTTTAGGCTGTAAATGCTTGGTAAGATTTTTTTTTTAAATTCGAAATTTAAAAGTTTGAAATGAGCGGTAAATGTTCTACAAACGGTCTAAATCACGATTTATATGGAACTGTTAAGGCTAGAAACTTGAAATTTGGCCTGGCTGTTACTCTAGGGACGCAAATGCTCACCCAGAACAGTTGTCTAAAAATTCGAAATTTAAAAGGGTGCAGGATCAAAAAACGTTCTAAAAATGCGCTTTATGTGATACAGTTTATATAAAACCTTAGAATTTGGCATGATCGTTACTTTTAAATTTAAATACTCGCTAAGAACGGTTTCTAAAAAATTCGAAATTTAAAAGGGTGAAATTAACGGAAAACATTCTAAATCACGATTTAGTTGGATTTATCCGTGTTAGAAACTTGAAATTCACTATAGTGGTTACTTTTATGTTACAGATGCACAGTATAAACAGTTGATTAAAAACTCGAAATTTAAAGGTGTGAAATGAGCTAAAAACGTTCTAAATTATGGTTTATTCAGATTTGAAACTTAAAATTTGACAAGTCTGTTATTTTTAAGACGTAAATAATCGAACAGATTTTTTTTTTACAAAATTCGAAAATTAAAAGGGTACAGAAGCAAAAAACGTTCTAACATTCCGATTTTTGTGATGCTGCTGAACTAAAAGCTTAAAATTTGGTATGGTGGTTATTTTTTTAAGATGTAAATGCTGGCTAAAAACGATTTAAAAAAAAATTCGAAATTTAAAAAAGTGAAATTAGCGTGAAACGTACTAAAAACTTTCTAAACTATGATTTATCTGAAATTGCTTAGGGATAGAAACTTGAAATTTTAAATGGATCTTACTTTAGAGACATAATTTCATCTACAGAACAGCTTTTAAAAATTCAGAATTTTTAAAGTGTGCAGGAACAAAATACGTTCTAAAATTGCAATATCGCTTTTGAATTTTTCTGGCACGCGCACATAAAAAAGTTCGCCATCCCTGCCCTAATTTGTAATGTTCCTGGAGATATTTAAGAATTTAAGTTACCAAATAAATAAAACAGTTCTTTTTTCAAACGACTTCCAAAAAAAGGAGGTTATACAATTTGTTTGTATGTTTTGTTTTTTCCCCTTTTTCTTAATGTATGTCCACGCATAACTTTTGAATGAATGCTACGATTTTTATAATTATTATTTTCCCAACATATAGTTAAGAAAGTATTATAATCATGATTTGTATTTGTGTGTGTGTGGACACGGACACGATAATTCCCAAACGGAGAAATTCCGATTGAGCTCCCATTTGGCGAATATGTTACAGACCACTGTCGCAATAATTGTATAGATTCTGACCGGAGGTCTTTCTCGGCTAATATTAAGAGAACTAATGCATATAAAAATATAAAAATTGATAGTTTTATAGAGATATGTTCGATGAACACACTGAAGCGGGCACTTTTTAAATCGAAGAATTATTTTATGAGCTAGTTATTGATTAAATCGTTCAAAATGGTTCATAGGATCAAAAAGTATGCATACATAAATTTAACCATATTTTACAGAGACATACTTTACAAGATTGCGGTGTGCAATGTGCAGTCTTTTTTTAATTTAACTAAATTTTTTAGGGTTATTTTTTCAATTTTTCTATTCAAAATTTCATTATCTGAATAGAGATTTATTTTATATTTCGAAAAAGTCTTTTTTTTTTTTTTTTTTTTTTTTTTTTTTTAAACCTGTTGTCAAATTTTAAAACAGCGCAAATAATATTTCCTTTCAGTTAAAAAATATATTTTCATGTAGATAATTAAAAAAAGAAAGAAAACTTTAAAATAATAATTAAATTATTACGCGTTAAAAGCAGTAAATGGGGAGAAACTACGTTCTGTTTAAAATGCCCAAATAATAATATTGTCTAACAGTTGCAATTTAAAATTATATTTACGCGAGAGATTTATTTCACATTTCGAAAAATTCTTCCGAAACACACCTTTGTCTGTAATTTTTATAAATGTAGCACACCAGGAAGTGAATTAAAAATCAATTACAAAATACAATCTTTGCATACAAAAACAAAGTTGGGTTAAATAAAAGAGTAAAAAACAAAGATTCGCGTATTTTTTGTACGAAGAAAGTTTTGAATTACATACATGATATTTCATATGTACGCAATCGCAATCGCATCTGATATAATTATTATTTTGCTATCTGTCAGTTTGATTCTTCAGAATAAATTCTCTGTTTTTTGTCGGCGATTGTTTCAGCTGCTCAACGGTATAAATGTAGCACACCAGGAAGTGAATTAAAAATCAGTTGCAAAATACAATCTTTACATACAAAAATAAAGTTGGGTTAAATTCCGGGCTTTTTCTGAAATTTAAGAAAAAAAATGTAATGAAGGAAATGAACTCGGAGGGAATGAAATGTTTATTTGATATTAGCCTAAACAAAAATATACATTAGGAAAAGTAATTAAGTATAAAGAACATTTTGAGGTCTAAAATCCAAGATCATCTAAATAAAAGAGGCCAAAATTGATTTTAAAAAAGAAAAGATTTAGCATTTAATTCATAATTTCTACAAAAACTTTATAAATTACATCCCGTATTTGTTAACTAACTTAAAAGGTTTTATTTTTTATATTTTAATGTAAAATGTCACTGAAAGTTTTCCTGTATTAAAATATATATATATATATTTGATAGCTTATGTGAGCCCCCCCCCCCCTTTTTATGTCTTCTTTGCAATACATATGTTTTTTTTTTTTTTAGGAAAGTCGAGTGTTTATTCCAATGCTAAAATCTGAAAGAAAAGCAAATATAATTAAAATAAACGTTATGATGTGCTATAAATTCTAAATTACAAACTCCTTTCCATCAAAATTCATGTTTCACCCTCCAGTGTTGTGGTTTTAACATGACAAGCGTCAAAAACTGGTTTAAACTGTCATAAACTGGTTTTAACCACCAAAAACATCTAACACATTTAAAACATTTCAACAATAGTAGGTATGCATTAAATAAATAAAAAATTATAAATTAATTAAAAAAAATAATAAAAAATTAAATTAATTAACAAAAAGAATAATAAAGATTTTTTTTATAAGAATAAGTAAATATTTATAAAATCTTTTATTTAAAATTATAGTAATTTAATAATTACAAAAATTTTTAAATTGTTAATTGTAATAAAATATTTTTTTTTTCGGAATTTTCAATCAGAAGAAAATCATTGTACAATTAATAATCCGGATCTACCGGATATTGTCCAATATTATTGTCCAATATTATTATTGTCCAATATTATTGTCCAATATTATTATTGTTTTAAATTACTAGGACATTTAAGATACAGTGGCCTCCAAAAGTTAAGGTACAACCAGTTTTTTGACACTCATTATTAAAAGAACGAAAATAAAGGTAAAAAAATATGGTTTATATGAATGATCATAAGTAACTTCAATAAAACCTTATGAAATAATTATGCCCATCTCTATTTTTTTTTTTTTTTTTTTTTTTTTTTTAAAGAATTGAATATTTATATGGCATCCGAGGGAAATTGAGAATATCCCACTTTGGGAATTTGTGTGAAATTTTTTTATGGTGGTTGATCTTGAATTGTTGGTACTAAAATAGTGTTGTTAATGTCTAGGAGATGTCGTTTGCTTGATTCGTTAAGATGGCGGGCACTCGGATGGATGAAAATGGAGTTATCACAAGTTGGTGCTGCTGGACGTCTTAATGTGTCTCGTAGTGTGGTCCAAAGGCTCTGAGAGGAATTTGAATACGAAAATTCAGTATCAAGAAGACTTGTTCCAGATGCTCATGGATTACAACCTCTGTACAAGATCGCTTTCTAGCTCGCTCTTTTGTCCTGAAGGAAGAGCATCACTACTGTGGCTCAGGTCATTTCAGATCATCATAAAGCAACAGGGATGACAATACCTGCGATTACGATGCATAGACGTCTTCACAATTAAGGACTCTATGCAAGACCACCTGTTGTGTGTGGCCCTCTTAATGGACAACACAGAAGTGCTCGTTTATATTGGCCAAGAGAGCACGTTACTTGGAAAAGATAAGCTCTAGGAACAAACAACGATGGGCTTACGTATTGCTCACAGACGAGTCCCGGTTTGCTTTGGAGAGTGATTCAGTTCGTGTGCTGATCTGGAGAGAACAAGGCATCAGATTCTACCTATGTAACATTGTTGAAATTGAAAGACACAGGTATAGAGGAGGTGGAATCATGGTTTGGGCTGGAATCTCTCCGGTGGCCACAGTAACCTCCATGTATTCCATGGAAGAGCTCTGACTGCTGTGAAATATAGGGACGAGATCCTTGCTCCATTTGTCACATCGTATGTATGCTGGTGCTATTGGTTATGAATATTATGCATGAATTAATGTTAATGGATGATAATACCCGATCGTATTGTGCTAGAGTTGTTGATGAATATCTCGAGATCAAGGTTTGGAGCTAATGGAATTACCAGCTCAATCTTCCAGCCTTAATCCAATAGAACATCTTTGGGACTATCTCGGCAGACAGGTGTCTGCCGTAAATCCTCCACCGAAGTCGTTAAATGAGATGGGACAAGCGTTTCTCCATGTATGTTCTTTGTTTCCCATTTCAGCATGGGCGTAATCTGGCGGGGGCAAGGGGGGGGGGGGGCATGTGCCCCCCTAGTTTTTTAGGAGCAGGAGCAAGACTTACCTTTTGCCCCTCCAGTTTTTTGTATTGTTTTGGGGTTAAAGCCTTGTTTTGTATTTCATTTTTTTTTAATTTAACCATTTATATGCTATCTGGAAGGCGAACTAGAATAAATAGGGGATAAATCAAAATGCCCAGAATTTATGTTTTTTACGTTCATAGCAGTAATGTCTATCTTTCTTAACAAAATTTTTAATGCCGTAGTCAAAGTTCAAGTAAAAATATTTTCCCTGCTCTTTTTTTTTTTCAGAAAAGTTAATCTTATTTTCTCTTTTTCATTATTGAGTTGTTTATATGCACGTGTGGGATACGATGGGATACTGTGTCAACTGTGAGCATTGTCATTTTCTTTAGGATAAAGTAACCTTGGAATAATATGAATACAACTCTCTGACCCTCCCAGCTCTATCGTCCCCTATTTCAAGGTGCCAATCATAGATTGCTAATGGGCTTTATTGGGAATCTGGGTTCGAGATTGTAAGAATACCACCAACACGTGATTTCTTACAATATCGACCAATGTATGCATGCGATATATAAACACAGCAAACAAATATAAAAACAGCAGGGAGGTCACGTGATGGTGGTTTATGACGTCATGCCAATAAAGCCCATTAACGGTGCTCAGAGTCGTCCTTAGCGAAAGCGAGGCCGGGTGCAAGAACTTTTGCGAGGCCCTTCCATTCCGACCAATGTTGCAAATTTAGCTTTTTTTTATCTACCAGAAATTTTTAAAAGTAATTTTTGCTTTATTTGATGACAGATATTATGCGTGATTAAATAAAATGAAGGCATCTATTTCGGAAATTCTGGTAGATACTTTGAAATAAAAAAAAATCCTCTAAATTGGCAATACGACTTCTCACAACATAATCGCCTTTTGAAAAAGCTAGTAGAGGTTTAGACTTTGACCAATTTCCTTTTATAATACTCGGACCAAGCTCGGTCTATTCTTTTTTTTCCAGCAGATTTGGAACAGGCGGTGAATTCATTCTGTCCGTTTTGTTACGGTTGGTTTCAACAAATTTTTTTTTTAATCTACATAAATTATTTAAATCACTTTCTCAACATTTATTTAAAAGCACTCTTTTTTTCTGTTTCTAATAAAAATTTAAATAAATAAAAGTAATTGTAATAATAATAATAAAATCAGTTTTTATTTTTTCTTCTTTCTTTTTCTTTTTGCAAAGTAAATTCAACGTTTATAGTCTAGCTTTGCTTCCTGTTTTCAAATACGAAAAGTAGACAGCAAGGGAGGGATGTTTTGTCAGTTAAAGACCGCACAGGTGGAAAATTTGGAGTCATCTAGTCTGACTTTGATATAAGAATGACCGACCGCCGATTACGTTATCTTATGAGTATACTATATACGCAATTAGGCTTTGTAAGTTTACGACAGGCTTCAATTGGCTCTGCTATCAGGCGGATAGCTGGCGCCCATGTAAACAGAGGCTAACAGGACCCCCCTTCAGCACACGCCATGGGGGTGATGCATGGCTTCCTTCCCCCATGAAGCGGCCGGCAGAGTGGAGCGGCAAGCTGTAGTCTTCACGAAGAGTCCATTTTTCCTTTTGTTTCCATTCCCGTACCCCTGGCAGAGTGGATCGGTCCCGTTTTTCAAGCAGCGCGGGAGAATGAATGTTTACGACACTTGTTGCTTGGCCAAGAGACCTGTCGTTTGACTCGTAAAAAAAATTCGACTTATTACGGGGCTCGAAGATTGGCCTGTGGGCTGGATCGCGAAGTTGTTGAAGGCGGACAGGTTTCTGGAAGATTTTTTTTTGAGAGTGGGGCATTGATGGCCCTACATTAACTATCCTAAATCAGGATGTTATGATGAAAAGAGGCTATAAGGGCATTTTCGAATTGCGGATCTATAACTGTTAACGAGAAATTAAGAAGAAGATATGTGTAGCCCGTTTTTTTTTTGGCGTAGTGGCGCTCCAAGATTATGATTTCTTAACCATCAGAAGTGATCATAGATATTGAACTAAACGGTCGTTAGAAGTCGTAGTGTTCTGAGTTACGGTGATGGCTATCTTCGAATAAAACACATGCTTCAGGAAGGTGAAATTACTGACTCCGACGGTGAAGTTCTGGACCGTAGAACGATTTTCCCCTCCGGACTAGATGATGGACCTAGTAGTTGATGGCAAGTGATGCAGTGAGATGAGAGGATTGATGAATGTTAGCTTGAAACCACATGGGTATTGTCTGAATTTTTCCCCAGCCTGAATACTCCAGCTTAAGTGCTTCATCAGATTTTGAAAAAGGACGAAATGCTCCTAAGTGCCCATTGACTAAAATTGTAGAACTCTCTACCTGTTGTAAGTACTATTTGCATAGTTTTTCTTTTTATTTATTTGTACCTCTTTTAAAAAAAAAAAAAAATATGTTTGCTATACCAGAGTTTAAAAGTGAAATGAATATCTTTGGATAATTTCAATAAGAATAAACATTATGAACAGAAATAGTCTGTAGGTTAATATATAATGTTTGTATGTTTGAACGACCATTAAATGGTAATGTGATGATAATTTTAAAAATATGATGTGTAATTTAAAAGTAACCAGTGAGTGGTTTCAACTTAAAAGATCAGCTGTTATATTGTTTTATTAAGATTATTTTTGATAACTTTGTTGCTTCATTATTTTAAATGTTCAAATAAATTGTGTTTTTTTTTTGTTTATTATCAAAGATGGTATGTTTTTCTTTGTATAAATCTCTAAATAATTAATTTTTTATATTCACAGTAGACCTATAAGAATGGCCTAACCTTTCTGTGAGTAATAAAAAAAAAAAAAAAAAAGGGAGAGAAAATTCAACTTTATTAAATTAGGACTTTAAAATTTCTTAAGTTTAAATTCATAACTGACTGTTTTAATGAACATTAATTGAAGTTCACTCAATGTTATACAATCGTATTTTTGATCTTGATTTAAGGATGGATAGATTAATAAGTGAAACAGTAATATTAAATTTAATTTCATAAAATGTTAAATTAAGCTTTAACTCTCCTCTTTCAGAAACATTGTTTTTCTAAAATATACACCAAAATTGTTTTATTTTAAAAAGTAAAAAAAAAAAAAAAAAAAAAAATCCAATTATTTTACACCACTATACGATTCTTGGTTAACCGATCGGATCTTGTTCAGAATCTCTATGGTTGTTCTAAAATTTTAGTACATCATCATATCCCTATTCTATTAACGGATTTAACTCTTTCTCCTTTTGGTCCTCATATTGGAGGAATTTCAGGTTGTCTGCATTTTTCCAAATTATATGATGATTACACTTTTGTTAATTTAATGTGTATGGAGATTTGAGCTTGATCGGGTTGGAGTGGAGTTGGGTGTTCCTTATGCAATTCAGTATACTACTTGATTTAGAAATCTGTTGCCCCTTACTACATTTAATATTATCTTAAAATGATGAGTTCAAAATTATCATTGTTGTATTAACCTATTCGGATTCTTAAGTTTTGATATTTTGATTAGTTTAATATATTTTGCTCCCTTTTCCATGGCAACAGATTTCAGTGGAGCTAATCAGGGTATACTTATTTTTTTTTAAATATTTAATTGTCAAGTGAAGATTGAGTAATAAATGAGCTTTTTAAGTTTAAGTAAGTTGTGTTTTAGAAAGAACACCAAAACACCACAACAAATGGAGCCGTAACAATTCGGTCTCTGGGTTATTGATTTTTTTTTACTTGTATGTATTTATGTATCAAAGAGCAACTGGGTGTTTTTGCAATTAAAATTTTATTTATATGTTCAAGTGTAAAAAGAGGTCTAGGCTCTCTCTCTGTGCTAGTAAGCTACAATTCCCAGTCAAAATTATGTCTTGTGAGCATAACCTTTTCTTATTTACAAAAAGCATAGTCCTGTACTTAAGTTTTATGTGTATGTAGGTTTCCTTTTTTTTCTTTTCCTCTCTTTTTCTCTTTTTTAAGCTGCCCCCCCCCATTTTCCCTTTTTTGTGGTTGTTTGTTTATCAATTTTCTAACCCTAACCATGGCTGATAAGCATTCAGAGGCAATTGACACTATTCAGCGGAAAAATGCACTAGTGGACAATTTGTCAAACATTCCCCCATTCAATGGAGAGGCCAGCTCAGTCTGCTTCTCAGATTTTTCTGAGAAATTTGAGAGTTTTGCCAAATTATTCGACTGGAATGAGGAGGAGAAAAAATTCGTTTTGTTAGCTAGATTATCAGGAGCTGCTTCTAGGCGGATAAAAATTCACAAAGCGAAAACATCTGATGAGCTATTAAAAATCTTAAAAGAGAGTTATACTTCACAGGCCACACCAGATGTTGCCCTCAGTCATTTTTTAAATTTTAAACAGCCACCCAATATGAGTGTTCAGGAGTTTTATGACAAGGCATATGATATGTCATTAAGAGCCCTTGTAATTGAAGGTATCCAGGGTGAAGTAGTCGATAAAAGCCGAACGGCTCTACTCCACTCCATGCTTTTGAGCAACCTTACACCAGAAGTGCGAAAGGGGGTAATTGCGAGAAATCCACAATCCCCAGAAGAAGTTCTCAAAATTGCGCTTCTTGAGGAAAAGGCTTATAGGAGCATTAACCCTTTTTACAACCACCGCGAGGAAATTCTCAACCCAAATTTGACCCAAAACCTACCCTGTGCTGCAGTTTTTCAGCAAGATAGCTCACAAAAGAAGGAGATAGGCCAACTAAAATCTCAAATTGATGTTTTAGCAGCTAAGATAGACAGTTTAGTTGATCTTAGGGCTAGGGATATGCAGGAAAAAACCCAGGAAGTAAGACCCGTAACCTGCTATAGGTGTTCCGTACAAGGCCACTATGCCAGAGATTGTCCACTAAATTTTGTCGACTATAATTTTAGAAGGGGAGGTGGTCAAAATTTCAGGAGCCGTGGGCAAAGTTATAGAAACAGAGGTGAAAATCCTAGAGGGAACCATAATCAGCGAGGCGGATATAGGGGAAGAAGAGGTGGTTATGACCAAAACAATAGGAACACAGCTGCGAACAGAAATGAGGAGCAGGCGGTAAATAACACCCCAATAGCAAATAGTGTAAATGAACCTTTAAACTATTAGTGGCCGGATCAGATGTGGTCAAGTCGATCCCCAACAGGCCCCTGGACCCCCCAGCTGTATATAGCGTTTTTCAGCCCCAATCATATACATTACCAACTGCAAGAATTTACATAAATAAAGTTTGCCTGAACGCATTATGTGACACTGGTTCTGCAATTAATCTCCTGAGTGGTACTGATTGTAACTATTTAGAGAATTTTGAAACGGAGAATTGCAATATCCCCATTATGACTGTCACCGGTGAGAAAGTTCACCTAAATAAGAAAGTATTTTTAAAATTTGTTTTTGATAATGTTGAATGTCAAGCTGAATTCTATGTAGTGGAAGGTAAATTAGCAGAGGAATTTAATATGATTTTGGGAATGCCATTTTTGAAAGAGTACCGGGCAAGTATAAATTGTGATACAAATGCTGTCGCTCTTAAAGTGCCAGTTGCAGGCCAAATTAAACAAAGCGTAGAAACCCCAAGTAATACTTCAGGGTCTAATACTTGTCTTGCTACTAATTCTGTAAATATTTCTAATTCTGTATATAATGTAAATTCAAATAATAATTGTATGAATAATGATTGTGTTGAAAATAGTTCTGTAAATATAAAATGTGTCAACAAAGTAGAGGAGAATTCAAAAACTAGTAATGCCAATAGCCCCCCTGAAAGTTTTGCATGTATTAATGTTCATGACTCAGTCAGTGTTGAAAATGGGAATAATAGTAGTGAAAATATGGTAGTTCAGGACCCGCAGTTGAGTAATATGGGAAAAGATGTTGAGATAATCATTCAAACTGAGTCAGATAAGGAAGTTGAAAGTGTTGCGCAGAACTTTTGCATGCAAACAACATCAGGCGGTAGCTCTGAGGGTAATAATACTGAAAAATTTTTCAAGTATTCAAAGTGTCGACAACATTCTTTCAGCAGCGAGTCAGGTAACTCAGGGTAATTTAGCTGAAGAGACTACTGAAATTTGTAATATTGATGAAAGTGAAGATTTGGTAAGTATAGAGGATAAGGTACCTGAAGTCGAGGAGGAGAGCAATGAAGATAGCAGTAGTGATAAAACCAATAAAAATAAAAATCTAAGTTTCGCTGTGTTATGTAGCAAAATTTCAATTCCCCCGCAGTCAAAAATGTTAGCCCAGGTTAAAAGTTATAAGGAAAATTTTATTAAGGAAAATGATATTGTTATGTTAGAACCTTTGGCGAAAAATTTAAATCAAGGTCTCCTTACCTCCAGAGCCATTTGCACTAAAGAACATGGCCTATATATCTCATTTGCAAATTTTTCAGACAATAGTATTCATTTAAATAAAGGAACCTTTGTTGCCAAAATTCAAAAATGTGTAGACCAGTCAAATATACCCGTAACTGATAATAAATTAACCTATAATATAAATTTGACCCCTCCAATTGGTGACTTTGATCACGCTGATCTCACTTGGAGCTCTGAAATTAATTTAGATCATTTAGAACCCCCATTAAAACTTAAAATGCAAAATTTTCTAGACAAAAACAAAGATGTATTTGCAGCATCGGTCTTAGATTTACCCGGCTGTGATACAATCCCGCATGAAATTAACTTAACTTCAAATAAACCAGTTAAAGGCAAAGCTTATAGAGTCCCCTACAAATTACGTCAAGAAATGGAAGACCAACTTAATACTTTGTTACAGGCGGACATAATTTCACCTTCCATGTCTGAATTTGCTTCTCCGGTTATTCTGGTTCGGAAATCAGACGGTTCCTATCGACTTGCTGTTGACTACAGAAGATTAAATAAAAATCTTGTTAAAGATGCTTATCCAATACCTAACATTACCGACTCTGTTGATGCTTTAAGTGGGGCTAAATTTTTTTCAACGCTAGATCTAACTAGTGGTTTTTTTCAACAGGTTATTCGCCCAGAGGATAGGCATAAAACTGCTATAATCACCCACAAGGGACTTTTTGAGTGGACCCGTAACTGTTTTGGGCTCTCAAATTCAGGTAACAGTTTCCAAAGACTTATGAATGCTATTTTCGGTGATTTAGGCAATCTTGAAATTCTTGTTTATATCGACGACATTGTAATTGCCTCCAGTGATGTTAATTCTCATTTTGAGAAGCTTAGCATGGTCTTTGAAAGGTTAAGACTGCATAAACTTAAACTTAAGCCCAGTAAATGCACTTTCCTTTCGAATAAAATACAATATCTAGGTTTTGAGATTTGTAGTGGCTAAGTGTCACCTATCAATAAAAATATTGCCGTAATAGAAAATTTTAAACCTCCAACTACCCGAAAGGCTGTTAGGTCATTCATTGGAACTCTATCTTTTTATAGGAGATTTATTCCAGATTTTACTAAGAGGGCCAAAAATTTAATCAATCTAACTAAAGAGACAGGAAAGTTTTCGTGGAATGAAGATGCACAGAAAGAATTTGAAGACCTTAAGATAGCTCTTATTTCAAAACCATGTCTGGCACTCCCTGATTTTGAGAAGGAATTCCATTTATATAGTGATGCCAGTGGCGAAGCATTAGGGGCAGTGTTATCACAATTAGATGAAAATAATATGCTCCATCCTGTTGCCTTTGCCAGCAGAAAATTGAAAGATGCTGAGACCCGCTACTCCACCACTGAAAGGGAATTACTAGCTTTAGTTTGGGCAACTGCCCACTTTAAATGTTACATTGCCAATACCCATTTTTTCATCTATACAGACCATGCGCCTCTAACATTTATGTTAAAAATTCACGACCCTACATCTCGCATGGCTAAATGGATCTGCACTCTCTCAGACTTTAATTTTACAATTAAGTTTGTTAAAGGTAAGTGTAACAGTGTCGCAGATTTCCTTTCGAGGTATGTCAACAATGATAACTCCAATGATACTGTTAATTGTAATTTTTGCATACAAGTCGAAAAGGAAGTTACTTTTATGCCTCATTCCAATCTACTTGAAAAAATTGGTGAATTACAAAAATCAGACAAGAAATGCTGCGAGATTGCAAGAAAACTAGACCAAGGTGTAGAAATTGCTCCTAAATACATGAAATTTTTTTTTAGAGATGACATTTTAGTTTGTGAGGATACAAGGGAGTCAGCTATTTTGAATAAATCTGTAAAGTTAGTCGTGCCAAAAGAATTGGTTACTCAAGTTTTTGCACTAACACATGAGTCCCTAGCGGCTTGTCATCAAGCCTTTCAAAAGACCATTGATCGCATTCGTGAGCACTTCTATTGGCCAGGAATGTCGTCAGATGTCAAGCATCTAGTGGAGTCATGTATTAGTTGCCAGCAGAAGAGAGCTTATAGAGCGAACCAGCTCGCCCCTCTACAACGTATGCCGACCCCCCAGTTTCCCATGAACAAGGTTCATTTGGATCTCATTGGACCCTTACCGCAAACTTTTTCGGGAAATAAGTATATTGTCGCATATATAGATTCATTTACTAAGTGGCCAGAAGCATATGCGGTTAGTTCAACCACTTCAGATGTCATTGCGGACACTTTAGCTGATTTCATATCACGCTACGGTGCGCCCTGTTTTATTACGACGGACAACGCGAAGAATCTAATTTCAGATGCGATTGAACACGTGTATAAAATGTTTGGTATTAAACATATTAAGACCTCATCTTATCACCCGGCTGGCAACTCGCAAGTGGAGAGACAGAATCGTACTCTTAAAAATGCACTTTGTCACATAGTCAATCAAAATCAATCTGACTGGGACACTAAACTCAAATTTGCACTACTAGCTATGCGTTCAGCTGTCTACTCTTCAACTAAACTTAGCCCAGCTGCAGTTATGTATGGCAGAAATATGAATCTACCATATAATCTCTTTTCTCAACCACCTTCTTTTAATTATAATGATGCACCCTCTTTTTGCGAACTCTTAATCCCAGTTCTTCAAAAAGTATACACTGAAGTACATAGTAATTTAATTAAAGTTTCTGAGCAGCAGGAAAAATACCGTGAAAAGACAGCTGTTGATAAAAATTTTAAAATAGGAGATCTTGTGTGGTTATTTACACCCACAGTCGCCCCTGGTAATACAAAAAAATTAAGCAAGCAAAATAATGGTCCTTTTACTATAATTGAGAAGCTAAATGAGGTTAATTTTAAAATAGCGCTGGTTGCTAATCCCAAAAATTGTCAGGTTGTCCATGTTGACAGGTTGTCTTCTTTCAAAGACAGACTCCCCATCTGGTCCAGTAAACCAAAACAAACAATTGGCCTGGGATCGACTGAAAACGTGACCATCGATTCACCACACCAACAGCGCGATTCTCCTCCTGTACGCAGGTGTAAACGCAACCGATTCATTCCCTGGGCACCATATGATAGTAACCGCGCACCAGCAGTAGTGAACGTCAACAATAACGAAACTCCGGTAGCGCCGGAAGTGGAGGAAACAGACAGCGACGCGACTGAAATCATAAATCCCTCTCCCCCACCTCCCATTTCTCCGGAGATTGCAGCGGCAGAGAATAACGAGATGTGCGTAAATAAAAATTTAGCAACGGCAGAAGGCAGCGAAATGCGCGTAGGTAAAAATTCAGCCACGGCAGAAAGCAGTTCAACTGCTGAGCACAGCGATTCGCGCAGGTCTCGTTCATCGATTCGTCCAGCTGCTAAATCGAATAGAAGTAGTCGTTCAATATCGATTTCTAGAACCGACTATTCGCTACGGGATAGAAGAGACCGTCCGAGTTATAAATACTAACTACCCTTTTTTCGTTATTCAGGCATTTTTATTCAATTTTACCCTGTTTATTTGTATTTATTTATAGTTTAGTTAATGTGTATGTATATTTAATTATTATTTTTTTGACATTTTTAAAACGGAACTTAGTTTTTCTAGCGTATTAAAGGTTTGTTTTGGTTGTGTGTTGATACTTTCATGTAGGCATTTTTAACCCTTTTTATGCCTATACTTAAGGTTTTTGTCTGTTTTATGGTAGATTATGTGGTATATACCCGTCCGCACCCCGTTTTCGTAGATTTTGGGTATATTTTTGCAAAAAAAAAAAAAAAAAAAAAAGAAACGAATGTAATTTTTGTTACTTTAAAATTTTTTTAGGTTGTTGTGTTTTGTATGCCCTTTTGCCGAGGTAGATCTGTTTAGTTCAGTTTTTTTTAATGCATCAGTGTTTTGTATATAACTTTTTAAGTATGTGTTTACTTTAATTTCTACATTTTAACTAGATAGATTTATTATTTACTATACAGTTTGTGGTTTTATTTGAGCTTAAACTTTAAGGAGTGTGGGCCCTTTTTTCTTTTTCTAGTACATACTGTCTCATGTACATGTCTGTATGTTGTTGTGTGTGGCTAAAAGTGCTAAAATTAACTATTTTATTTATTCTACTTCCTATTTTTGTGGAATGTGTGTTTTCCTTCCTGGTGATATATGTCACCACCCCTGTTTTTTATTTTATTTTGTGGAATGTTTTCCCTGTTGTGCCCAAGGGCCCGAAACTGCTTTTTGCTATAAGTAGCACAGAGGCAGAGATACTCTTTCCCATGCACATTACTTGTAAGTGCATTTGTAAAATCTACACAGTTACACGGTTCTAAGAACTTTCTTCAAATACAAACATAACTTCACGAACAAATGTATACGTGATTCTATAACATGGTCTATAATTACCAAATTGTGTGTCTTGCTCCTAATTTTCTATATGTATAACCTTCTATTACAGTATGTATATATTTTTATTTTTATGTCGCCAGTTGCTCTTGTGTATTTTTGTATAATAGAATTAATATGTGTTTTACAACTTTCATTGACATTTACAGTGTTGTAACTATGATATTACTAGTACTTATTTACATTAATAGATAGTGTTGTAATATACTGTGATGCCAATTATTGAAGTTATGTATATAAGCAGTATAATGACAATTAATCAGTGGGCACTTCTCTTCTTTTTCGGCTAATTTTTTTTTCTCAAAATTCAATTTATGTATTGTTTACAGTTCTGTTGCCAGAAGTCTCAGGAAGGATGCAGTTATGCGTAGGAATGACAGTAGTAGGGAAGTGAGGTTTCACAGTCAGGTGGAACATGTGTTCTTTTACAGGTGCAGAAAATATCTTGGTCATTTTAGTGGTAAAATCAGCCTTGTGGTCCCTCCTCTGGTAGTACTCTTTTATGGTCATGTTTCAGGTAATATTTTAGGTAATGGTTTCTACGGATGTGCGAGCTCTGGTTGTATATATCCGGAATATATTGTCAGGGTGGTATTTCAGCGGTGAACTCTCTGGATCCCGTCCCGGATCGATGTATGATTTGTGTTTGTGGGTCAGTTTTTTCAGTGTTGCGGTCCCAGCATGCCATGTGGTACCCAGTTACCTTTCAAAAAAATAATTTGTTTTCTCAAAAAAATTTTTTTTTTAATTAGCCGGGGGGAGCAATCTTGTTACGGTTGGTTTCAACAATTTTTTTTTAATCTACATTAATTATTTAAATCACTTTCTCAACATTTATTTAAAAGCACTCTTTTTTTCTGTTTCTAATAAAAATTTAAATAAATAAAAGTAATTGTAATAATAATAATAAAATCAGTTTTTATTTTTTCTTCTTTCTTTTTCTTTTTGCAAAGTAAATTCAACGTTTATAGTCTAGCTTTGCTTCCTGTTTTCAAATACGAAAAGCAGACAGCAAGGGAGGGATGTTTTGTCAGTTAAAGACCGCACAGGTGGAAAATTTGGAGTCATCTAGTCTGACTTTGATATAAGAATGACCGACCGCCCTGTATAAGAATTACGTTATCTTATGAGTGTACTATATACGCAATTAGGCTTTGTAAGTTTACGACAGGCTTCAATTGGCTCTGCTATCAGGCGGATAGCTGGCGCCCATGTAAACAGAGGCTAACAGGACCCCCCTTCAGCACACGCCATGGGGGTGATGCATGGCTTCCTTCCCCCATGAAGCGGCCGGCAGAGTGGAGCGGCAAGCTGTAGTCTTCACGAAGAGTCCATTTTTCCTTTTGTTTCCATTCCCGTACCCCTGGCAGAGTGGATCGGTCCCGTTTTTCAAGCAGCGCGGGAGAATGAATGTTTACGACACTTGTTGCTTGGCCAAGAGACCTGTCGTTTGACTCGTAAAAAAAAATCGACTTATTACGGGGCTCGAAGATTGGCCTGTGGGCTGGATCGCGAAGTTGTTGAAGGCGGACAGGTTTCTGGAAGATTTTTTTTTGAGAGTGGGGCATTGATGGCCCTACATTAACTATCCTAAATCAGGATGTTATGATGAAAAGAGGCTATAAGGGCATTTTCGAATTGCGGATCTATAACTGTTAACGAGAAATTAAGAAGAAGATATGTGTAGCCCGTTTTTTTTTTGGCGTAGTGGCGCTCCAAGATTATGATTTCTTAACCATCAGAAGTGATCATAGATATTGAACTAAACGGTCGTTAGAAGTCGTAGTGTTCTGAGTTACGGTGATGGCTATCTTCGAATAAAACACATGCTTCAGGAAGGTGAAATTACTGACTCCGACGGTGAAGTTCTGGACCGTAGAACGATTTTCCCCTCCGGACTAGATGATGGACCTAGTAGTTGATGGCAAGTGATGCAGTGAGATGAGAGGATTGATGAATGTTAGCTTGAAACCACATGGGTATTGTCTGAATTTTTCCCCAGCCTGAATACTCCAGCTTAAGTGCTTCATCAGATTTTGAAAAAGGACGAAATGCTCCTAAGTGCCCATTGACTAAAATTGTAGAACTCTCTACCTGTTGTAAGTACTATTTGCATAGTTTTTCTTTTTATTTATTTGTACCTCTTTTAAAAAAAAAAAAATATGTTTGCTATACCAGAGTTTAAAAGTGAAATGAATATCTTTGGATAATTTCAATAAGAATAAACATTATGAACAGAAATAGTCTGTAGGTTAATATATAATGTTTGTATGTTTGAACGACCATTAAATGGTAATGTGATGATAATTTTAAAAATATGATGTGTAATTTAAAAGTAACCAGTGAGTGGTTTCAACTTAAAAGATCAGCTGTTATATTGTTTTATTAAGATTATTTTTGATAACTTAGTTGCTTCGTTATTTTAAATGTTCAAATAAATTGTGTTTTTTTTTGTTTATTATCAAAGATGGTATGTTTTTCTTTGTATAAATCTCTAAATAATTAATTTTTTATATTCACAGTAGACCTATAAGAATGGCCTAACCTTTCTGTGAGTAATAAAAAAAAAAAAAAAAAGGGAGAGAAAATTCAACTTTATTAAATTAGGACTTTAAAATTTCTTAAGTTTAAATTCATAACTGACTGTTTTAATGAACATTAATTGAAGTTCACTCAATGTTATACAATCGTATTTTTGATCTTGATTTAAGGATGGATAGATTAATAAGTGAAACAGTAATATTAAATTTAATTTCATAAAATGTTAAATTAAGCTTTAACTCTCCTCTTTCAGAAACATTGTTTTTCTAAAATATACACCAAAATTGTTTTATTTTAAAAAGTAAAAAAAAAAAAAAAAAAAAAAAAAAAAAAAAATCCAGTTATTTTACACCACTATACGATTCTTGGTTAACCGATCGGATCTTGTTCAGAATCTCTATGGTTGTTCTAAAATTTTAGTACATCATCATATCCCTATTCTATTAACGGATTTAACTCTTTCTCCTTTTGGTCCTCATATTGGAGGAATTTCAGGTTGTCTGCATTTTTCCAAATTATATGATGATTACACTTTTGTTAATTTAATGTGTATGGAGATTTGAGCTTGATCGGGTTGGAGTGGAGTTGGGTGTTCCTTATGCAATTCAGTATACTACTTGATTTAGAAATCTGTTGCCCCTTACTACATTTAATATTATCTTAAAATGATGAGTTCAAAATTATCATTGTTGTATTAACCTATTCGGATTCTTAAGTTTTGATATTTTGATTAGTTTAATATATTTTGCTCCCTTTTCCATGGCAACAGATTTCAGTGGAGCTAATCAGGGTATACTTATTTTTTTTTAAATATTTAATTGTCAAGTGAAGATTGAGTAATAAATGAGCTTTTTAAGTTTAAGTAAGTTGTGTTTTAGAAAGAACACCAAAACACCACAACAGTTTCATGTTGGGGTGGCTTTTTCTTTATTTTCTTTTTTTTTTTTTGGAGGGGGGGGGGGCGGTAAATTAGTAATAATGTATAGTCGTTAAAAGAGAGAGAGAGAGAACGTCCTAATATTTTTTTTTATCTTGATATTTCAGCAGAGTGATGCAAAAGGTACTGATCTACTGCGAATTGTCTATTTTTCGAATTTAAATACAAATTTTGAGAGATGAGTCATCTACATATTAAAAATTGTATCGACTTTGAAATAAAAATCTTTCCGCCAGCTAACCGACAAATCAACCGTAAGATCCCTGGTTCTGTCAATTTTTTTTCGAAGCCCCGATATCGATATTTAGTGTATTATAAACAAAGGGTAGTAACAACTTAAACACTTATGGGCCCACCGTGGCTGAGTGGTGAAGGCATTACACCGCTTATCGCTTACGAGTGTAGGTGGGAGCCGTTTCGAATCCCACTGGCTCCGTTTTACACTCTTTGTGGATCTTTCGGCTGTATTTCTGTGTATTGTAAATTTCCTTGTGTGTGCTGTCTCGTCCCTGTATATACAGGGTGAATCTAAACTCTTGGGCAAAATTTTAAGGGGTGATAGTACACATCAAGACAAACAATATTAAATAGGAAACTAAGGCTCCCAAACGTCTTCCGAAGGAGATAGGCGTCATTAAAGTTTAGGGTCCAAAATTTCAAATAATTATAAAAAACGGAAAAATTGGTCCATTCGTTTGCGGTTTTCGCTAAAACTATTCTTTATGTCAGTATTTTCTTAAAAATAAATTTTAAAGAAACAGTTAAAAAATGTCGATAGAGGGCGCTTTAGACTTTGGAGTAACGAACAAAGGGAATCACAAAAACTGCTCAAAAGAGTGCCCACCAGCAACGATGCAGGCCTCACACCGCCGGCGGAGGGAGTTACGAACATCAGTGAATACCCCGGGCATCTCCCGGATATCGCCTGCTACGACGGCAATCCTCGCAACCAGGTCGGAGTCGACGGTAAAAAATAGTTTTTCATTACTCCAAAGTCTAAAGCGCCCTCTATCGGCATTTTTGAACTTTATCTTTAAAATTTATTTTTAAAATAAATTTTTTTATTTAATTTTGCCATCCCTCTATCGTTTATTTTACGTGTAGGGGGTAGTAGTTTCTGCCTGGTCTACGGCACCAAGATCGGGAATAACTGAACTGTGTTCAGGTGGGTTCAAATTTCAACTCCTGAACACAGTTCAGTTTGCGCTACTTAACCACTCCCAACGATTCAGATTTTGAGTTCAAAATTTAAGTTTAAGTCTAAGCTTTTGAAAGCATTTAATGAGATACAAAAAATAACGGTAAAAATAGATTTTCGTTACTCCAAAGTCTAAAGCGCTCTCTATCGGCATTTTTCGAACTTTATCTTTAAAATTTATTTTTAAGAAAATACTGATATAAAGAATAGTTTTAGCGAAAACAGCAAACGAATCGAGCAATTTTTCCGTTTTTTTTTTTATAATCATTTGAAATTTTGGATCCTTTCCTTCGGAAGACGTTTGGGACCCTTAGTTTTCTATTTAATATTGTTTGTCTTGATGTGTACTATCACCCCTTAAAATTTTGCCCAAGAGTTTAGATTCACCCTGTATATTGTGTGTAATATCGTGCCCCCAATAATAAGCGGGCGCTTGACGCCAAGCACACAGGTCAGATGTATGTTAATAATAAAATGCAAACACTTATAACTCGAACTGTAGTTGTCGTAGTACACTCATATTTTGTGTGCCATTTTTTATTTATTATATTACAGTGATAAAGTCTCCCCATTATAATGATTACGTTTACAATGCAAAATAAGAGTGTTCTAAGAATAATTACAGCTCGAGTTATAAGTGTTTTAATTTATTAGCACCTTATATTTTATGATATACTAAAATATGGGGGCTTATATAAAACATTGACAGAGCCTCCCTCCTCTTAAAACGATTACATTTATCATACAAAATTTGTGTGGACTGTGACAAGTTGAATCCGAGTTATAAATGTTTGTGGTTATCGGGGCCTTGTATTCACGCTATACTAAAATTAGAGGGTTTTGGTTAAAAAAAACTGATCAAATCCCCCTTCCCCTTTATAAAGATTAAGTTTACCATACAAAATATGAATGTTCTACGATTATTACAGATCGAGATATAAGTGTTTTAAGTTGTCAGTACCTTATATGATACACTAAAATATGGGAGGTTTCGATAAAAAATCGACTGGACCCCTCCTTAAAATGACTATGTTTACCATACAAAATTTGCATGGTAGACATAAGCTGTGGCAATTTGGATCCGAGTAATAAGTTTTTGTGGTTATCGAGCCCTTATATTTGCAATATACTAAAATTTAGAGTTTCTGTAAAAAAAAAAAAAAACGACAATGTTCCCTGCAAAATTATGTCACTTTGTTCACGCACACAAAATTTTAGCACGCTGTGACAGTTTGGTCATGAGTTATAAGAGTTTGTTTGTTGGGCTCTTATATTCAGCTTTTTATAAAATTTAGGGGGTTGATACGAAAATGATATTGATTCTCATGATGTTGAATCATGCAACGTTGGGTGGGACTACGACAATTAGAGTCCGAGCTATAAGTGGGGGAGGGGGGGGATGGCATCGACGGGACTGAAGTATTATGTACTCTAAATTTAATTATGAAATAGATCTCACAACAAAATAAATAATAAATATTTATCTATTTTGCATTAGTTTGTCTTTCGGGCGCGAGGCCTTCCTAGACGCGAGGCCCTGTGCGGCCGCACCTCTCGCACACCCCTAGGGACGGCTCTGACGGTGCTCATAGAACTTTACATGATTTCACTGGGGAGATTCATCGTAACTGAAATATGAGGAACAAGTTCTGTTTATTGAACGATTCGTTGTTTAATAAGTTTTTTTATGTACTGAGCAGAAAAGTTGCAATGAGGCAGTCATCGAGCAGTTAGATTCAAAGGAATAGAAAAATATGCGGTCTAATAAAGTTTTAGTATTCGCTCATTTTTGTGACGTTTCCAAATTCATAAACCTAAAAACATATTTATAAATATATTTCGTATTTTATCTTATGAACAACTGAAGAATACGGTAAAAAAGAAATAATCTTTAGAGAAATCGAGATTGAAGTACCGGAAACTTGAAAATTTTTTCTTCATTCTTTCATCAAAATACTATAAATTTTATAAAAAATTCTAGTTAATATTTTCAAAATAAAAACAATTTTAAAAACTGAATATTTTCATTTGGGTCTTTAAGGTTAATACACTTTGAAAATGTGTAAAATTAAAAACATTTCAATTAAAATAAACAAATTAAAATCAGTGTGATTTAAATTTTTGTATTGATAAATTATCTGGATTAATCTGAAACCAGTACGAATGGGACTTAAATCCTATAAAATTATCAACTAAATGTTACTAATTTTACAAAGTTCTGAAATCTCACCAATGATTAAAGTACAACATACAAGTTCTTTCAACCTCTTTTAAATTTCTCAAGTATGTTAACTTAAACAAAAAAAAAAGAAAAAAAAAATGAGTATCCATATAAAAAACAAGGAATAATTATAACAGTTATAATTATCAAGTGCAAATTAAGGGAAAATGATAATAATGAAAAAAACTCTCCCAATTTGTAGAAAATATATTTATAATACATTTATAAAATATATTTATAATAATTTATATACATTAAAACGAATACATATGTGTACTTTTAGGAGCATGGTTTTTATTGAAACTGTCCTCAAATCCATACTGACTTCTTTCGAAGAGATCTTTTTTTTGTTCAGAAACGTATCCCATTGACAGGTGCTCTTATTAAGAAACTATGTAATCTAACTGTTTTTCAAATTTTCTATAAAAGGCAAAAGATTTTTCAGAAAATTCTATCAAAGTGGGCGTTTTGAACTGAATTTCGGACTGTAAAAATTTTTCCGGAAGGTTCCGGAAAAAAATGGTGGCATTAAGATGCCACTGCTTTTTGCTGTTACGTTTCACAACAAAGTAGTGAAATATTCCAATTTTTCAGAAACATTCCGTAACATATACTCCGAAACCTTTCATATCAAAATACTAAAATATTTCAGCGTCACGATACGCTTTTTTCCGAAACCTTTCATATCAAAATGCTGAAATATTCCAACTTGGAATGTTTCACTACTTTGTTGTGAAACGTAACAGCCAAAAAAGCCGTGGCATCTTAATGCCATCATTTTTTTCCGGAACCTTCCGGAAATTTTTTTACAGTGTGAAGATTTATTATGATTGCTGACTGTCCCTAATATTTTGTTTATTAATCGTTTCTCAGAAGTTTACAGCTGATTTCTTTTTTCGGAACCTTTCATATCAAAATACTGAAATGTTCGAGTTTCACAGAACGTCTTTTTTCGAAATTTTTTTTTTTTTATTATTCTGAAAATATTATTTTTTATTTATCAGGTAACAAAATCGAAGCTGTACAACAAAAATATATTAATCGAAATTCATAACTAAACATATAAAAAATACTTGCTAAAACTGAATTCCGAGCTCGGATTTACGCGAGTAAATAAAGTGTAAAAATGTTAATTATATTTTTAAAAATGCAAACATTATTTTTATTCCTTTATTAAAATCTTAAGTTTTTAGAAAATATAAAATTTCCTTTTAATCAATTTTTTTCTGATTTAATAATTTACATCCTTGCTAGAACATTTGATAAGCAATACAAAAGATAAGTATAAAACGTGCAAAAACTTCTTTTATGTGTTAATTTTTTTTCCAAATTTTACATAATAAAATGAGAGAAATAGTACATTAAAATTATTTTACATCTATCATATGTTATAAATAGGAAAGGTGGGACATTAAAATTATTTCAACTGCCCTAGACACAAATTTATTAAAATCATTGTTTATAATTAATTAAATGAAAAAAAGACAATATATGGTTGTATCAACGGATAAGATTTTTGAAAACAATTTACATATAACATAGGCTTAATGATGTATTTAAAAGACATTTTAATTAATTTATAAATTAAAGAAAGTACCAAAACTGATTAACAAAATATATAATTTTTTTGAAATATAACAAAAGGTGAATATGGACTTGATTTTATTACTCATTTAAAAAATACATAAATAAATAAAGAAAGAAAAACGCTTGTAGCACCAACATTTTTTCTATGATTTCAAATGCATTAATCCTTTGAAGGGCACCGATATACAACATCAAAAGTACGATGTTTTGCAACCAGTATTTTTCTATAATTTTTACGTGTAAAATCTCCAAAATATAAAAGAAAAAATTTCTATTCGAAAATACTTGTGGCAAATTTGTGAATTTTTAGTGTTTGCGCCATGTAAACGGCATCCATTAAAGAGTTAAACAAGAACGGAAAAACATGCATCAGGCATAGATTATGAAACACTTTCCATTACATCTAGAAAACTGTAACGAAACTACACCGTTAAATGAGGTGAAAGAAGATATTAAATAGTTTAGGAAACATCTAACACATTTAAAAATCCAGTTTTAGCATTTACCTTCCAAATATTAGTCAAAAAAGTAGTTAAATTATATAGTGCAGCCCTGTATATCACCTATAGACTTGGATATATATACTACATAGAGTGATAAAATTTAGTTCAGTTAAAAAATTCACATATAGCAATTTTCACCAATCGATGGAAATGCACTCGAAATCTTTTGTACAGACCTGTATATTATCTAAAGATTTTTGTACGCACCCCATATTAAGCTAAAATCTAATTAAGGTAAAAAATGCGTAAGGCAACTTAAAACTCACTTCCAGCAGTTACCAACCATAAACGACAACATATCTTGTTCTTTGCTTAGCCCTGTATATGAATTTATTTATATTCCACAAACTTCTATTAGTATACTAAATATAGTTGAACAGGAAAATGCGTACCACAAATAAAAATACCATTAAGCAATTTACTCTCATAGTTAGTAATACGTACGAATTCCTTTGTGTAGCCCTATATATGATATGATCAACAGAATATATACACACCACGTACTATGCAGACATTTAGTCAAACCTAAAAATCCAAACCAAAATTGAAAACACTTTTATCACTCATAGACTGTAATTATCGAACAAAGACTGTAACCGAATTCTTTTGTGAGTCCGTGTAAATGAACGATAAACTCAATGCACACCATGCTATTCAGTGAGCAATTTATAATGCATCTCAGTAATACATATAAATTTCATTATGTTTTAAATATTGAAACTAAATTACATTGCAAACGATTTTTTCCTGTAGAACCTTGTGTGACAGAATTATTTTGTGTGACCCTGTAAATGAATAACAAATGCTTTGTACACCCTATTTTAGAAAAAGCATGTTTTAGTGCGCTACATAATTGTATATCAATTTCATCATGTTTCGAATGGCGTAACATCATCAAAATGCACTTGAAATGATTTTTTTCCATTGACCGTAATGTAACTGAATACTTTTGATTGCCCCTGTACATAAACTATAAATTCTACACACTTCATTTTCAATGGGGATCATGCTATAGTAAGTGCCAATCACATACAAAAATTTCAGGTGAATCCGAGTATATTTACGGGAGTTAGAGTACGGACAGTCTGCCAGACGGCAGACAAACCGATGTCATAAAATAAACACATTTCAACTACGTTGGAAAGTGTTAAAAGGCTAAATTTCATGAAGCAATACAAAAATTATAAACACCGTTTGTAGCATATTTAAATATGCTTTATTTCATAAATTATTAAAAATATTAATTTTTAATAGCATAACTGAATTGGATTGTACTGCAATTCTATGAAATTTTTAAAATTAAATATGATGTTTATCTTAAAAAATGTATATATGTCACAATGTTTTTAACTTATTAATGCAATTCTCGTATTAAATAGTAGGAAGCTTATTTCAAAAGAAAATTGAGAAACATTACTTATCTATACATTTTAATAAAAAGCATTTTCTCAATTGGCAGATACATTCAGTTTTTATTATTTCATAATTAGGCATTATAAAAAATAATCAATATACTTTTTTTTTAATTCGGTGTCTTATTTAAGCAATTAAATTTTAAAGTTTCGTATTACTGATAAAATGAAAATTCAAATAATGAAGCATAAAAGATTTAAATTAGCTACTTACTTTATCGGTTGATATCCAAACAAAGAATGGCATTTGTTCAGATTGCTTTTGTCTCTACTTACTTAGGCAGCTGTTTTTTTTATTCTTCTTTAGTTATCAAAATGGCTAATGGAACATAAATCATGAAACAAGCATGCGCAGAATGTAGTTTACGGAAAAGTTGAAACCTTTCAAAAATATTACACGAATTATTGCCGTAATTGAAGTGGGACATAAAGAAATTTCAAATTCCGGTAAAATATGCGAAATGTTTCAGGATAATTTCCTGAAACGTTCCGAAAATTTTTTACAGTGAGAGCATGAAAGGGAAAAAAACTGCCATACTGAGACAATAATCGCTTATAACTGAAGATGTTATTCATTAATGGGAAAAAGAAAAAAAGTTTGAATACAAATCACTTCAACAAACTTCAACAATGATTTTATATTAAAAATCAGTTACATAACTGTCATAACTTTCAGTTATGATACGTTTTCTGAAAGCTTATTTCTTTTTCTTTAATCACATTTATTTCAATTCTAAGAAATTTATCAGATTAATACTTTTACATAGTGCAAATGGCGACCATACACTGTTCCCAAGGTGGCCACCTTAGAAAACAAATGTGAAAATCAATGTAGTAAGGGCGATTTTCAAAATTTCTACATAAATATCTAAAAACAAAAAACGCATTACCATTTAATTTTAACCCCAGCGATCACTCAAAGGAAGTCGGTAACTCCCAGAAGAAAATCCGTGAACTACCGTGCACAAAAACTGCTTTAAGGTCTTTTCGTGTCATAAGATAAGGAGATTTAGAAGAAAAACTCGAAAGATATCAAAAGAAAGAAAGGATCATCAGAGTATATTAATATGTAAAATAGTTTGCCGAGTATTTTTTCACATTTTAAGAGTAATTTTAATACATGGGCCACTTTTGGAACACTATGGCGTCAAAGGTGGCCCACAAGCTACAATTTTTAAATTGTATTATAAAAGTAATTAAATTTTATTAAGAAAAGTACACTTGCTATGTGTTAAAGATAAGTGTAAAATTTTACAAGCAAAAATTCAGCCACACACACCCAACCAGAAAATTATAAAAAATCCTCAAAGCTTAACTATGACCACGACTCACCTACCTTGTGCATTATAGTACTTATACGACTGAATTTCTTGAAAACATGCCGATGTTTTTGAAGCAAGATTCAAAAAGCACTTTTACTCATGCAAATATTTTATTTTCAGATTATGCTCGAAATGCATGGAATACAAAATATCAACAATAATAATGACCACTTAGACAATTACGTACATAAACACTGATTAAAGAAAAATGACTTAGACAATGGCATTCAAATGAAGATTCAGCAAGAAAAATCAACATAGTTTAAAATGAAAGAAAAAGATTATAAAAGAAAATCAATTTCAAAGTCCTTCGGGCCTGTACCGGGTGGGAAAGGTAGCTTTTATAGACTACGTTTTTAAAAATTCAACTCAATTTATTCGAACACCCGAAGCTAAAATGCTTAAAACCCGATTATAGAAGATTCAATCCCGGTGTTCGTTAATACTGAATTTGAATGCGAATTTCAGAATGAGAGTTACAGTATAACAAAAATCAGATTGTTTCAAAATGTCAGCCATTCTAGAATTTCAAACTGCCATATCTTAGCCATTTGTTAAGATAAAGCCAAAACAAAAAATGTTCCAGAGTCCTTATATCACGATCTAACACTTAACCGAAACAACGTTTTACTTTTATAATCTTTTATACATATTTTTGAATTTAAAAAAAAATTAAAAAAATTAACTGGCTGTCATTTTGAAATAAGATGGCGCATGAAGCTGGCCAACGAACTCGGTCGAGACCTTCGTATGTTCTGTACACATGATCCGTCACATTCATATCGGTTCATAAATACGAGAGTTACAGCATAACAAATATCAGATTGTTTCAAAATCTCAGTCACCCTACAATTTCAAACTGCTATATCTCAACCATTTTTTACGATATAGCCAAAACAAAAAATGTTCCAGAATCCTTGTATCACGTTCTAACACTTAACGGAAATTTAGTATTTTTTCAATTTATAATTTATTTGTATATCTTTTTAAATTTTAAAAATTGTAACTGGCCGCCATTTTGAAACAAGATGGCTGATGCAGCTGGCCAACGAACTCGGTCGAGCACTTTGTATGTCCTATACACATACTCAGTCACATCCATATCGGTTCATACGTAAGAGAGTTACAGCATGACAAATGTCAGATCAACATAAATCAACATTTGAACTGAGGGTGGTTTTGGGGTCTGGTGGTCATGATTGGTGAAAATATACCAAATTTTTTTGGAATTGCTTTCCTCCGAACGGCTGCAATAGTATTTACAATAGCTTTTTGTAATGTAATTTTTTACCTAAAAGATAGATTTATAAAAATATCTCTCTAATTTATTAAACCAAATTAAATTTCAAAAGATTTCGCTAAACAAATGTACAACATCACTATAATTTTTACAAAAATAAATAAAAAAAATGCGAGCCCAACATGACCTCGGGGTGAGAATTTAGAGGTATACAAGGGACTGAGCCTGCCTGAAACCAGCGACTTATTTCATTGGACCTGAGCCAAGCCAGGCCGGGTCCGAGTTTTAGTTTTCTCTGAAGACATGGGCCGGGTCTAGACTTCATTGTTCCTGGGTCGTGTAAGATGTCAGTCAGTGGCTATACCGTAAAAATAGAAGTGAAAAATTTGTGATATTCTATATTTCTTTAAAGAAACTTTTGAATAAGAGTATTATTGTGTTATATTTACATTGAATTTGGTTTAATAAATTAGAGGGACACGTGTTAATTTACTTTATCTTTGTAGAGTTTAAGATTGTAATATTTTGAAATCATGTACAAAAAATAAAAAAATAAAAAATAAAATAAAATGTAAACTACACTATATGTACCGGCGGGAAGGGTGGGGTAGCAGGATAATTAAATTTCATTTACCTCTGATGATTTGAAAAAAAATGAAAGTAAAATTTATTGTTCATAAGTGATTAAGAATCTTTCGGCATGGGGCTCTGTATCCAGAATCCTAGTGGAAGACGAATTATCATTATGTTTTTCTTTTGCGTTTGTGTGTTTCAAATTTATCTGAAACAGGGTCTCCAGGCGGTCAAGCTCTCTGGAGCCCTCTGGAGTCCCTAAAGGGATAAAGTCTTCTTAATTGTTCTGTATAGGTCTTTACGCTGATATGTTTAAAAAAATGTCTTGTACGAAGAGTTCTGAAAAAAAAAAAAAAAAAAAAAAAAAAACTTTTTTTATCTTTTTTTTTTTTCATGTTTATATTCTTTATTTTTAAAAAAGCGCCCTGAACTGCGAAGTACAGGCACATCCGTAACAAAATACTGACCCTCCCTTAGTTTTTTTTCTGCTTGTCCCCATGTAAACTATATTGATTTTTTAATGAATCTCTATTTGTATGTAAATATCTGAGTTATCATTAATTATCGTTAATCCAGATTTCATGGATTGGAGACTTAAAAATCTGAAAAATGCTATGCATCTTCTAAGATATAATCGCATCGGAGTGAAGAAATATCCGTTATAGACAGGTTCCATTCTTAGCAGGTCTGTTATAAAATTATTATATTCTTTTCGCACGGATATTCATTTTGCACGCATCAACACATTTTCCCGTTTAAGACAAGATTCCGTCATAGACAGTTTCCTTTTCAGAAGTTTCACTGTACCTTATTATTATCTTTTTTTTTCCTTCTTTTTTTCCCTTTAAATGTATGTATTATATTATGTATATCGTTAAAAATAATTTTGTAGCATAAGAGCGATTTAAAGGGGGATTGTAGCATAAGGGCGATTTAAAAATATATGCATTTTTTGCAAAAATGTTCGGCCTGACCTCATTTTACTGATTTTTGCAAGGGCCATGCGGGCCTATGATTTTCATACAGGCTGGGTCGGGTCGGGTAGGGATAGGGCCTAAAAATTTCGGCCCGTGTTGGCTTCTTGGAGGAATTAATTCTAGAGCCGGCTTGGCCCAGAAAAAGTAAGTCTGTCCTGGATTGGCCGGAATTTGCAGAAAAGAGTAAGGCCTGTGGGTCCGGCCTGGAAAGTGTCGAGATCAGGTTCGGCCCAGACCGAGTCTCATAGCCCGAGCCTGTGCAAACCTCTAACGTAGATATATGCTATCGAGGTTTACTACAACGTATTCTCTATTGAAGATGAAGGATAATAGCTGTTATAGCTAATTTATAGTGACAAAAAAAAAAGTTTTTCGTTACATTATGGTCTATAGGGGGGAAATCGTTTGCGGTGCATTTTAGTTAGTGATGTTATGATGAAACATGATGAAATTTATATGTGCCACTGGAGGCGGTCTACAACATTCTTTCTATGGAGTGTGAAGTAACTAGCATGTAATGTACTTAGTATATAGGACTGACTATGAACCATAATTGCTAGAAGAGCGTTTTCAGCTGTGGTGTGCATTTTTAAAATTAACTAAATTTTAGTTCATTACGTTGTGAGTATCCTAATCCTATAAATCTGATTGTGTGCAAATGTTAGGCTGAAGCCAGCGTCAAAATGGACCATTTAATGATCCTGTATTTTTGCATATAGATTGATTATAACGCTCAAATGAATATAGGCTGGTTTTTGTTTATTTTATTCAAATATTTTTCTTAATAATTCAAAATTTCGTTATTTTCATAGAGAATAAATGGACATTTTTTCGTGTAATATTTTAAAATGGTTAAATTTACTTTACCGTTGCTAATACTTTATCGTTGCCAAAACTAATTCAAAACCCGGAATAATAATTTTTACTCAACAATTTAGTTTCAATTGAAAAATTTTCACGTGAAAAATTAAAATGAAATAAAACAAGTGGGTAAGTGTGATCGAAGATCGCACAAAGGGTTTCGTTTAATATTCCTTTCAAAACACTTTATCCTTTCTTAAATAAATCTAAATAAAATTCATTTTCCAAAAAAAAAAAAAAACAAAAAAAAAAACATGTTTTTTATAAAATAAAAATTTACCTGTCTATTTTTCTCGTTTTTACGAAAATCTGAACCGGCTCGCTATTATACTCAGTCATAATAATATCTGTCATGTGGACTAAATGCGATATTAAAAAACTATCAATTTCAAAATTAAACATGTTGTATAAAGACCTTCAAAATGTTAAAATATGTTCTTTAATAAATCCAAATAAATTTCATTTTCCAAAAAAAAAAAAAAAAAAAAAAAAGTCATGTTTTTTATAAAGTAAAAATTTACCGGTCTATTTTTCCTTTTTTTCGAAAATCTAAACCAGCCGGATAGCGGGCAAAACCCGCTATTATATTCTGTCATAATAATATCCGTCATACGGACTAAATGCGATATTTAAAAAATATATAATTTCAAAATTAAACATGTTGGACGTCTTCAAAATGTTAAAATATGCGAATATTTCTATAATCGGGGTTTTATCATGATTCAATACATTCCTCAGACTCATATATTTACTATTCTCTATTATTCATATTGATACTCGCTTTGTATTATTCTCAAACATCTGAAAAATTCGTTAAACTTCCAATAGGGCGTCAGATTTTCTTTTTAATTCTCTAATGACGTGTATTAATCTGCTTTGTGTACATCCACATACTCATACTCCTTGTATTATTGAGAAATCTTAGACATTTTCCGTTTTATTTACCACTATGACGTCAATCAATTTTATTTCATATTTATATTTTTTTCAATTGGTGAAACTTTTTATTTCATTTTCATTTTTCACGTGAAAATCGTCTGATAGAAAATTAATTATTGTAGAAAGAATTTCATTGTGGATTTTAAATTTTTGGCATCTGCTATAACGAAAATTTTTTAATTTGATAGAAAAAGGCTGTTAGAATTTTAGTTTTTTATCTCTATTTATTAAAATAATACGAATTTTTCAAATTTTAATATTTTCAGCTCTTCACAGCTGATATTCTGATTTATACACGAAGTTTCAACTCTGTAAGTTACACAGTTTTCGAGAATGGCTCTGTGACAGACAGACAACGGAGCGGGAGCAATAGGGTTTCGTGAGATGAACGAAACCCTAAAAATTAAAGAATTAAAAAGAAGATTAAATAATATTATTAGAAATAAAACGTACATTTTTTAGTTTTTGATAATACACTCGCATGCGAAATAAATTGAGCAAATGAATATATTCGAATTTTTTCGTCTTCATAAAACCACAAAGCATAGTTCGTATGAAACTATGAACTAGCTATAGTAGTACGAACGCACCTCATTTGTCACGTAAAATCTTCATGGAAATATATAACTTATAAATATTATACTGTTTACCGTATATTACTCCAATGACCCTATACATGTTACACTCGCATGCGAAATAAATTGAGCAAATGAATATATTCGAATTTTTTCGTCTTCATAAAACCACAAAGCATAGTTCGTATGAAACTATGAACTAGCTATAGTAGTACGAACGCACCTCATTTGTCACGTAAAATCTTCATGGAAATATATAACTTATAAATATTATACTGTTTACCGTATATTACTCCAATGACCCTATACATGTTACTACCAGATATTACAATAAAACACTGCAGGTGTGTAAAACAGTATAGTATAGTATATATTCTTTTGAATGTCTCTGCAAAATCCGTTTTAAACAGGTCTTTGTCCCTGTCGCGCTTGTCTGTCCGTGCTCTAACTTACGTAATTATACTCGGATCGTGTCGCTCGTTGAAAATTGTACGTCAAACGTGACAAATGAGGTGCGTTCGTACTACTATAGCCAGTTATATATAAATATTCAGATCTGGATGCTATCTCGGAAGCTCTGTACGTGTGTAAAGATTTCGTCTTCATAAAACCACAAAGCATAGTTCGTATGAAACTATGAACTAGCTATAGTAGTACGAACGCACCTCATTTGTCACGTAAAATCTTCATGGAAATATATAACTTATAAATATTATACTGTTTACCGTATATTACTCCAATGACCCTATACATGTTACTACCAGATATTACAATAAAACACTGCAGGTGTGTAAAACAGTATAGTATAGTATATATTCTTTTGAATGTCTCTGCAAAATCCGTTTTAAACAGGTCTTTGTCCCTGTCGCGCTTGTCTGTCCGTGCTCTAACTTACGTAATTATACTCGGATCGTGTCGCTCGTTGAAAATTGTACGTCAAACGTGACAAATGAGGTGCGTTCGTACTACTATAGCCAGTTATATATAAATATTCAGATCTGGATGCTATCTCGGAAGCTCTGTACGTGTGTAAAGATTTCGTCTTCATAAAACCACAAAGCATAGTTCGTATGAAACTATGAACTAGCTATAGTAGTACGAACGCACCTCATTTGTCACGTAAAATCTTCATGGAAATATATAACTTATAAATATTATACTGTTTACCGTATATTACTCCAATGACCCTATACATGTTACTACCAGATATTACAATAAAACACTGCAGGTGTGTAAAACAGTATAGTATAGTATATATTCTTTTGAATGTCTCTGCAAAATCCGTTTTAAACAGGTCTTTGTCCCTGTCGCGCTTGTCTGTCCGTGCTCTAACTTACGTAATTATACTCGGATCGTGTCGCTCGTTGAAAATTGTACGTCAAACGTGACAAATGAGGTGCGTTCGTACTACTATAGCCAGTTATATATAAATATTCAGATCTGGATGCTATCTCGGAAGCTCTGTACGTGTGTAAAGATTTCGTCTTCATATACAAACAAAATGGGTATCTGCTATTCTGGTACCATATGGTACCGCTAGGACTTAATGGGTTAATCGTCAAGCGACCGAGATATTTATTTTATGACAGAAATGAAATCTGCAGACGATATAATTCATTTCATAGAATTAAAAATCATCAAGATCTGAATATTTATTATAACCAGCTATAGTACGAACGCACCTCATTTGTCACGTTTTGACGTACAATTTCCATCTGTTTTTTTTTTTGTTTTTTTTTTCCTAGCTTCTGGCTCCTCCCCGGGCCTATATCCCAAGTGTAGATAATTAACCGTCAAAAATCAACCCTTTTTTTTTTCTCAAAACTGATTTTTCAACGATTTCAGATTTTTGAAATGCTGCGAGCGTCCTTAGTTTATGATCAAAATTCACGAAAATTATTGATAAGGATATTGTTGTACAAGGAAACTAAACATGCATTTTGAAATTCGACTTCATTACGATAGTTACATATGATTTTTAACTCCT